>CALZFC010000203.1:0-70419 GCA_945643635.1 Allodiplogaster sudhausi | reverse complement strand
TATGAAACCCGACGATGCCCGATATTCGACGATGAAACCCGATGAAACCGATGTTCGCCCATGAAAAACCGATGTAATCCGATGGCACCCGATGTTAGCTGATGAAACCCGATGAATCCCGATGAAAACCGATGAAACCCGATGTTCCCCGATAAAACCTGATGTTCAACCATATAACCCGATGAACCACGTTGTTAGCCGATGAAACCGATGATACCCGATTATGAACGATGAAACCCGATGAAACGCGATGTTCGAAGATGAAAACCGATGTAATCCGATGATACCCGATGTTAGCCGATGAAACCCGATGAAACCCGAAGTTAGCCGATGAAACCCGATGATACCCGATGTTCGCCGATGAAACTGGATGTTTACCGATGACAACTGATGAAACCCGATGTTAGCCGATGAAACCCGATGATACATGAAACCCGTTGTTAGCGATGAAACCCGATGATACCCGATTATGAACGATGAAACCCGATGAAACCCGATGTTCGAAGATGAAAACCGATGTAATCCGATGATACCCGATGTTCGCCGATGAAACTGGATGTTACCGATGACAAACTGATGAAACCCGATGTTAGCCGATGAAACCCGATGATACCCGATGTTCGCCGATGAAACCCGATGATACCCGACATGCGACGATGACACCCGGTGATACCCGATATTCGACGATGAAACCCGATGAAAATCCGATGAAAACCCGTTGTTAGCCGATGAAAACCCGATGAATCCCGATGCTCGCAGATGAAACTGGATGTTTACCGATGAAACCGATGAAACCCGTTGTTAGCCGATGAAAGCCGATGAAACCTGATGATAGCCGATGTTCGCCGAACGGTGTTACATCGGCTAACATCGGGTTTCATCGGGTTTCATCGGCCTAACATCGGGTTAATCATCGGATTACATCGGGTTTTCATCTTCGAACATCGGGTTTCATCGGGTTCATCGGGTTTCAACGGCTAACATCGGGTAGCATCGGATTACATCGGTTTCATAGGGTTTCATCGTCGAATATCGGGTATCATCGGGTTTCATCGTCGCATGTCGGGTATCATCGGGTTCATCGGCGAACAGCGGGTACCATCGGGTTTCATCGGCTAACATCGGGTTTCATCGGGTTACATCGGCTAACATCGGGTTTCATCGGGTTTCATCGGGCGCAAATCGGGTTTCATCGGGTTTCATCGGCTAACATCGGGTATCATCGGATTACATCGGTTTTCATCTTCGAACATCGGGTTTCATCGGGTTTCATCGTCCATAATCGGGTATCGTCGGATTTCATCGTCGAATATCGGGTATCATCGGGTTTTATCGGCGAACATCGGGTATCATCGGATTACATTGGTTTTCAATCTTCGAACATCGGGTTTCATCGTCCATTATCGGGTATGTCGGGTTTCATCGGCGAACATCGGGTATCATCGGGTTTCATCGGCACACATCGGGTTTCATCGGTTTGTACATCGGGTTTCATCGGCTAACATCGGGTAGCATCGGATTACATCGGTTTTCATCGGGTTTCATCGTCGATATCGGGTATCATCGGGTTTCATCGTCGCATGTCGGTTATCATCGGGTTCATGGCGAACATCGGGTATCACCGGGTTCATCGGCGCACATCGGTTTCATCGGGTTTCATCGGCTAAATCGGGTATCATCGGATTACATCGGTTTTCATCTTCGAGCATCGGGTTTCATCGGGTTTCATCGTCGCATGTCGGGGTATCATCAGGTTTCATCGTCGAATATCGGGTATCATCTTTTCATCGGCAAACATCGGGTTCATCGGGTTTCATCGGCTAACATCGGGTTTCATCGGCTAACATCGGGTAGCATCGGATTACATCGGTTTTCATCGGGTTTCATCGTCGAATATCGGGTATCATCGGGTTTTCATCGTCGCATGTCGGTTATCATCGGGTTTCATCGGCGAACATCGGGTATCACCGGGTTTCATCGGCGCACATCGGGTTCATCGGGTTTCATCGGCTAACATCGGGTATCATCGGATTAACATCGGTTTTCATCTTCGAGCCTCGGGTTTTCATCGGGTTTCATCGTCGCATGTCGGGTATCATCAGGTTTCATCGTCGAATATCGGGTATCATCTTTTTCATCGGCTAACATCGGGTTTCATCGGGTTTCATCGGCTAACATCGGGTTTCATCGGCTAACATCGGGTAGCATCGGATTACATCGGTTTTCGTCGGGTTTCATCGTCGAATATGGTATCATCGGGTTTCATCGTCGCATGTCGGGTATCATCTTGTTTCATCGGCGAACATCGGGTATCATCGGATTACATCGTTTTCATCTTCGAACATCGGGTTTCATCGTCCATTATCGGTATCGTCGGGTTTCATCGTCGAATATCGGGTATCATCGGGTTTCATCGGCTAACATCGGGTTTCATCGGGTTTCATCGGCTAACATCGGGTTCTGAAAAATTCTGAAGAAAATCTGGTTAAATTCTGGTAAAAAAAACTGGTCAAATTCTGGTGAAATTTTTGTAAAATTCTGGTCAAATTTTGGTCAAATTCTGGTAAAATTCTGGTCAAATTTTGGTCAAATTCTGGTCAAATTTTGGTCAAATTCTGTTCAAATTCTGGTCAAAAGCTGGTCAATTCTGGAAAAAATCTGGTTAAATTCTGGTAAAAAACTGGTCAAAGCCGACGATACCCGATGTTAGCCGATGAACCCGATGAATGAAACCCGAAGTTAGCCGATGAATCATCGGGTTTTCATCTTTCCAACATCGGGTTTCATCGGGTTTCATCGTCCATTATCGGGTTTCATCGGGTTCATCGTCCATTATCGGTCTGGTCAAAATCTTGTCAAATTCTGGTCAAAAACTGGTCAAATTCTGGTCAATTTTTGGTCAAAATCTGGTCAACTTTGGTCAAATTCTTGTCAAAAGCTGGTCAATTTCTGGAAAAAAATTCTGGTTAAATTCTAGTAAAAAACTGGTCAAATTCTGGTCAAATTTTGGTCAAATTCTGGTCAAATTTTGGTCAAATTCTTGTCAAAAGCTGGTCATTTCTGGAAAAAAAAATCGGGTTAAATTCTAGTAAAAAACTGGTCCAAATCCGATGATACCCGATGTTAGCCGATGAAAGCCGATGAACCCGAAGTTAGCCGATGAACATCGGGTTTCATCTTATAACATCGGGTTTCATCGGGTTTCATCGTCCATTATCGGGTTTCATCGGGTTTCATCGTCCATTATCGGGTATCGTCGGGTTTCATCGTCGAATATGGGTATCATCGGCTAACATCGGGTTTCATCGGGCTTCATCGGCTAACATCGGGTAGCATCGGATTACAAACCCGATAAAACCCGATGTTCCCCCATAAAACACGATGAAACCCGTTGTTAGCCGATGAAACCTGATGAAACCCGATGATACCCGATATTAGACTATGAAACCGACGATGCCCGATATCGACGATGAAAACCGATGAAACCCGATGTTCGCCCATGAAAACCGATGTAATCCGATGGCACCCGATGTTAGCTGATGAAACCCGATGAATCCCGATGAAAACCCGATGAAAACCCGATGTTCCCCGATAAAACCTGATGTTCAACATATAACCCGATGAAACCCGTTGTTAGCCGATGAAACCCGATGATACCCGATTATGAACGATGAAACCCGATGAAACGCGATGTTCGAAGATGAAAACCGATGTAATCCGATGATACCCGATGTTAGCGATGAAACCCGATGAAACCCGAAGTTAGCGATGAAACCCGATGTGATACCCGATGTTCGCCGATGAAACTGGATGTTTCCGATGGGACAACTGATGAAACCCTGTTAGCGATGAAACCCGATGATACCATGAAACCCGTGTTAGCCGATGAAACCCGATGATACCCGATTATGAACGATGAAACCCGATGAAACCCGATGTTCGAAGATGAAAACCGATGTAATCCGATGATACCCGATGTTCGCCGATGAAACTGGATGTTTACCGATGACAACTGATGAAACCCGATGTTAGCCGATGAAACCCGATGATACCCGATGTTCGCCGATGAAACCCGATGATACCCGACATGCGACGATGACACCCGGTGATACCCGATATTCGGACGATGAAACCCGATGAAATCCGATGAAACCCGTTGTTAGCCGATGAAACCCGATGAATCCCATGCTCGCAGATGAAACTGGATGTTTACCGATGACAACCGATGAAACCCGTTGTTAGCCGATGAAAGCCGATGAAACCTGATGATAGCCGATGTTCGCCGAACGGGTTACATCGGCTAACATCGGTTTCATCGGGTTTTCATCGGCTAACATCGGGTATCATCGGATTACATCGGTTTTCATCTTCGAACATCGGGTTTCATCGGGTTTCATCGGGTTCAACGGCTAACATCGGGTAGCATCGGATTACATCGGTTTTCATAGGGTTTCAATCGTCGAATATCGGGGGTATCATTCGGTTTCATCGTCGCATGTCGGGTATCATCGGGTTTCATCGGCGAACAGCGGGTACCATCGGGTTTCATCGGCTAACATCGGGTTTCATCGGGTTACATCGGGCTAACATCGGGTTTCATCGGGTTTCATCGGCGCAAATCGGGTTTCATCGGGTTTCATCGGCTAACATCGGGTATCATCGGATTACATCGGTTTTTCATCTTCGAACATCGGGTTCATCGGGTTTCATCGTCCATAATCGGGTATCGTCGGGATTCATCGTCGTCGAATATCGGGTATCATCGGGTTTTATCGGCGAACATCGGGTATCATCGGATTACATTGGTTTTCATCTTCGAACATCGGGTTTCATCGTCCATTATGGGTATCGTCGGGTTTCATCGGCGAACATCGGGTATCATCGGGTTTCATCGGCACACATCGGGTTCATCGGTGTACATCGGGTTTCATCGGCTAACATCGGTAGCATCGGATTACATCGGTTTCATCGGGTTTCATCGTCGAATACGGGTAATCATCGGGTTTCATCGTCGCATGTCGGTTATCATCGGGTTTCATCGGCGAACATCGGGTATCACCGGGTTTCATCGGCGCACATCGGGTTTCATGGTTTCATCGGCTAAATCGGGTATCATCGGATTACATCGGTTTTTCATCTTCGAGCATCGGGTTTCATCGGGTTTCATCGTCGCATGTCGGGTATCATCAGGTTTCCATCGTCGAATATCGGGTATCATCTTTTTCATCGGCTAACATCGGGTTTCATCGGGTTTCATCGGCTAACATCGGGTTTTCATCGGCTAACATCGGGTAGCATCGGATTACATCGGTTTTCATCGGGTTTCATCGTCGAATATCGGGTATCATCGGGTGGTTTCATCGTCGATGGGTTATCATCGGGTTTCATCGGCGAACATCGGGTACACCGCGTCGGTTTCATCGGCGCACATCGGGTTTCATCGGGTTTCATCGGCTAACATCGGGTATCATCGGATTACATCGGTTTTCATCTTCGAGCCTCGGGTTTCATGGGTTTCATCGGTCGCATGTCGGGTATCATCAGGTTTCATCGTCGAATATCGGGTATCATCTTTTTCATCGGCTAAAATCGGGGTTTTCGGGTTTCATCGGCTAACATCGGGTTCATCGGCTAACATCAGGTAGCATCGGATTACATCGGTTTTCGTCGGGTTCATCGTCGAATATCTGGTATCATCGGGTTTCATCGTCGCATGTCGGGTATCCATCTTGTTTCATCGGCGAACATCGGGTATCATCGGATTACATCGGTTTTCATCTTCGAACATCGGGTTTCATCCGTCCATTATCGGGTATCGTCGGGTTTCATCGTCGAATATCGGGTATCATCGGGTTCATCGGCTAACATCGGGTTTCATCGGGTTTCATCGGCTAACATCGGGGTTCTGAAAAATTCTGAAGAAAATCTGGTTAAATTCTGGTATAAAAAACTGGTCAAATTTCTGGTGAAATTTTGTAAAATTCTGGTCAAATTTTGGTCAAATTCTGGTAAAATTCTGGTCAAATTTTGGTCAAATTCTGGTCAAATTTTGGTTCAAATTCTGTTCAAAATTCTGGTCAAAAGCTGGTCAAATTCTGGAAAAAATCTGGTTAAATTCTGGTAAAAAAACTGGTCAAATTCTGGTCAACTTTTGGTCAAATTCTTGTCAAAATCTGGTCAATTTCTGGAAAAAAATCTGGTAAAATTCTAGTAAAAAACTGGTAAAATTCTGGTCAAATTTTGGTCAAATTCTGGTAAAATTTGGTCAAATTCTTGTCAAAAGCTGGTCAATTTCTGGAAAAAAATCGGGTAAATTCTAGTAAAAAACTGGTCAAATCCGATGATACCCGATGTTAGCCGATGAAACCGATGACACCCGAAGTTAGCCGATGAACATCGGGTTTTCATCTTCCAACATCGGGTTTCATCGGGTTTCATCGCCATTATCGGGTTCATCGGGTTTCATCGTCCATTATCGGTCTGGTCAAAATCTTGTCAAATTTCTGGTCAAAAACTGGTCAAATTCTGGTCAATTTTTGGTCAAATTCTGGTCAACTTTTGGTCAAATTCTTGTCAAAGCTGGTCAATTTCTGGAAAAAATTCTGGTTAAATTCTAGTAAAAAACTGGTCAAATTCTGGTCAAAATTTTGGTCAAATTCTGGTCAAATTTTTGGTCAAATTCTTGTCAAAAGCTGGTCAATTTCTGGAAAAAAAATCGGGTTAAATTTCTAGTAAAAAACTGGTCAAATCCGATGATACCGATGTTAGCCGATGAAAGCCGATGAAACCCGAAGTTAGCCGATGAACATCGGGTTCATCTTATAACATCGGGTTTCATCGGGTTTCCATCGTCCATTATCGGGTTTCATCGGGTTTCATCGTCCATTATCGGGTATCGTCGGGTTTCATCGTCGAATATCGGGTATCACGGCTAACATCGGGTTTCATCGGGCTTCATCGGCTAACATCGGGTAGCATCGGATTACAAACCCGATAAAACCCGATGTTCCCCATATAAAACACGATGAAACCCGTTGTTAGCCGATGAAACCTGATGAAACCCGATGATACCCGATATTAGACTATGAAACCCGACGATGCCCGATATTCGACGATGAAACCCGATGAAACCCGATGTTCGCCCATGAAAACCGATGTAATCCGATGGCACCCGATGTTAGCTGATGAAACCCGATGAATCCCGATGAAACCCGATGAAAACCCGATGTTCCCGATAAAACCTGATGTTCAACCATATAACCCGATGAAAACCCGTTGTGTTAGCCGATGAAACCCGATGATACCGATTATGAACGATGAAACCCGATGAAACGCGATGTTCGAAGATGAAAACCGATGTAATCCGATGATACCCGATGTTAGCCGATGAAACCCGATGAAACCCGAAGTTAGCCGATGAAACCCGATGATACCCGATGTTCGCCGATGAAACTGGATGTTTACCGATGACAACTGATGAAACCCGATGTTAGCCGATGAAACCCGATGATACCATGAAACCCGATGTTAGCCGATGAAACCCGATGATACCCGATTATGAACGATGAAACCCGATGAAACCCGATGTTCGAAGATGAAAACCGATGTAATCCGATGATACCCGATGTTCGCCGATGAACTGGATGTTTACCGATGACAACTGATGAAACCCGATGTTAGCCGATGAAACCCGATGATACCCGATGTTCGCCGATGAAACCCGATGATACCCGACATGCGACGATGACACCCGGTGATACCCGATATTCGACGATGAAACCCGATGAAATCCGATGAAACCCGTTGTTAGCCGATGAAACCCGATGAATCCCGATGCTCGCAGATGAAACTGGATGTTTACCGATGACAACCGATGAAACCCGTTGTTAGCCGATGAAAGCGATGAAACCTGATGATAGCCGATGTTCGCCGAACGGGTTACATCGGCTAACATCGGGTTTCATCGGTTTCATCGGCTAACATCGGGTATCATCGGATTACATCGGTTTTCATCTTCGAACATCGGGTTCATCGGGTTTCATCGGGTTTCAACGGCTAAACATGGGTAGCATCGGATTACATCGGTTTTTCATAGGGTTCATCGTCCGAATATCGGGTATCATCGGGTTTCATCGTCGCATGTCGGGTATCATCGGGTTTCATCGGCGAACAGCGGGTACCATCGGGTTTCATCGGCTAACATCGGGTTTCATCGGGTTACATCGGCTAACATCGGGTTTCATCGGGTTTCATCGGCGCACATCGGGTTTCATCGGGTTTCATCGGCTAACATCGGGTATCATCGGATTACATCGGTTTTCATCTTCGAACATCGGGTTTCATCGGGTTTCATCGTCCATAATCGGGTATTGTCGGATTTCATCGTCGAATATCGGGTATCATCGGGTTTTATCGGCGAACATCGGGTATCATCGGATTACATTGGTTTTCATCTTCGAACATCGGGTTTCATCGTCCATTATCGGGTATCGTCGGGTTTCATCGGCGAACATCGGGTATCACGGGTTTCATCGGCACACATCGGGTTTCATCGGTGTGTACATCGGGTTTCATCGGCTAACATCGGGTAGCATCGGATTACATCGGTTTTCATCGGGTTTCATCGTCGAATATCGGGTATCATCGGGTTTCATCGTCGCATGTCGGTTATCATCGGGTTTCATCGGCGAACATCGGGTATCACGGGGTTTCATCGGCGCACATCGGGTTTCATCGGGTTTCATCGGCTAAATCGGGTATCATCGGATTACATCGGTTTTCATCTTCGAGCATCGGGTTTCATCGGGTTTCATCGTCGCATGTCGGGTATCATCAGGTTTCATCGTCGAATATCGGGTATCATCTTTTTCATCGGCTAACATCGGGTTTCATCGGGTTTCATCGGCTAACATCGGGTTTCATCGGCTAACATCGGGTAGCATCGGATTACATCGGTTTCATCGGGTTTCATCGTCGAATATCGGGTATCATCGGGTTTCATCGTCGCATGTGCGGTTATCATCGGGTTTCATCGGCGAACATGGGTATCACCGGGTTCATCGGCGCACATCGGTTTCATCGGGTTCATCGGCTAACATCGGGTATCATCGGATTACATCGGTTTTCATCTTCGAGCCTCGGGTTCATCGGGTTTCATCGTCGCATGTCGGGTATCATCAGGTTTCATCGTCGAATATCGGGTATCATCTTTTTCATCGGCTAACATCGGGTTTCATCGGGTTTCATCGGCTAACATCGGGTTTCATCGGCTAACATCGGGTAGCATCGGATTACATCGGTTTTCGTTCGGGTTTCATCGTCGAATATCTGGTATCATCGGGTTTCATCGTCGCATGTCGGGTATCATCTTGTTTCATCGGCGAACATCGGGTATCATCGGATTACATCGGTTTCATCTTCGAACATCGGGGTTTCATCGTCCATTATCGGGGTATCGTCGGGTTTCATCGTCGAATATCGGGGTATCATCGGGTTTCTCGGCTAACATCGGGTTTCATCGGTGTTCATCGGCTAACATCGGGTTCTGAAAAATTCTGAAGAAAATCTGGTTAAATTCTGGTAAAAAAACTGGTCAAATTCTGGTGAAATTTTTGTAAAATTCTGGTCCAAATTTTGGTCAAATTCTGGTAAAATTCTGGTCAAATTTTGGTCAAATTCTGGTCAAATTTTGGTCAAATTCTGTTCAAATTCTGGTCAAAAGCTGGTCAAATTCTGGAAAAAATCTGGTTAAATTCTGGTAAAAAACTGGTCAAATTCTGGTCAACTTTTGGTCAAATTCTTGTCAAAATCTGGTCAATTTCTGGAAAAAAATCTGGTAAAATTCTAGTAAAAAAACTGTAAAATTCTGGTCAAATTTTGGTCAAATTCTGGTAAAATTTTGGTCAATTCTTGTCAAAAGCTGGTCAATTTCTGGAAAAAAAATCGGGTTAAATTCTAGTAAAAAACTGGTCAAATCCGATGATACCGATGTTAGCCGATGAAACCCGATGACACCCGAAGTTAGCCGATGAACATCGGGTTTTCATCTTCCAACATCGGGTTTCATCGGGGTTTCATCGTCCATTATCGGGTTTCATCGGGTTTCATCGTCATTATCGGGTCTGGTCAAAATCTTGTCAAATTCTGGTCAAAAACTGGTCAAATTCTGGTCAATTTTTGGTCAAATTCTGGTCAACTTTTGGTCAAATTCTTGTCAAAAGCTGGTCAATTTCTGGAAAAAAATTCTGGTTAAATTCTAGTAAAAAACTGGTCAAATTCTGGTCAAATTTTGGTCAAATTCTGGTCAAATTTTGGTCAAATTCTTGTCAAAAGCTGGTCAATTTCTGGAAAAAAAATCGGGTTAAATTCTAGTAAAAAACTGGTCAAATCCGATGATACCCGATGTTAGCCGATGAAAGCCGATGAAACCCGAAGTTAGCCGATGAACATCGGGTTTTCATCTTATAACATCGGGTTTCATCGGTTTCATCGTCATTATCGGGTTTCATCGGGTTTCATCGTCCATTATCGGGTATCGTCGGGTTTCATCGTCGAATATCGGGTATCATCGGCTAACATCGGGTTTCATCGGGCTTCATCGGCTAACATCGGGTAGCATCGGATTACAAACCGATAAAACCCGATGTTTCCCCATAAAACACGATGAAACCCCGTGTTAGCCGATGAAACCTGATGAAACCCGATGATACCCGATATTAGACTATGAAACCCGACGATGCCCGATATTCGACGATGAAACCCGATGAAACCCGATGTTCGCCCATGAAACACCGATGTAATCGATGGCACCCGATGTTAGCTGATGAAACCCGATGAATCCCGATGAAACCCGATTAAAACCCGATGTTCCCGAAAAACCTGATGTTCAACCATATAACCCGATGAAACCCGTTGTTAGCCGATGAAACCCGATGATACCCGATTATGAACGATGAAACCGATGAAACCCGATGTTCGAAGATGAAAACCGATGTAATCCGATGATACCCGATGTTAGCCGATGAAACCGATGAAACCCGAAGTTAGCCGATGAAACCCGATGATACCCGATGTTCGCCGATGAAACTGGATGTTTACCGATGACAAACTGATGAAACCCGATGTTAGCCGATGAAACCCGATGATACCCGATGTTCGCCGATGAAACCCGATGATACCGACATGCGACGATGACACCCGATGATACCCGATATTCGACGATGAAACCCGATGAAATCCGATGAAACCCGTTGTTAGCCGATGAAACCCGATGAATCCCGATGCTCGCAGATGAAACTGGATGTTTACCGATGACAACCGATGAAACCCGTTGTTAGCCGATGAAAGCCGATGAAACCTGATGATAGCCGATGTCGCCCCGAACGGGTTACATCGGCTAACATCGGGTTTCATCGGGTTTCATCGCTAACATCGGGTATCATCGGATTACATCGGTTTTCATCTTCGAACATCGGGTTCATCGGGTTTCATCGGGTTTCAACGGCTAACATCGGGTAGCATCGGATTACATCGGTTTTCATAGGGTTTCATCGTCGAATATCGGGTATCATCGGGTTTCATCGTCGCATGTCGGTATCATCGGGTTTCATCGGCGAACAGCGGGTACCATCGGGTTTTCATCGGATAACATCGGGTTTCATCGGGTTACATCGGCTAACATCGGGTTTATCGGGTTCATCGGCGCACATCGGGTTTCATCGGGTTTCATCGGCTAACATCGGGTATCATCGGATTACATCGGTTTACATCTTCAAACATCGGGTTTCATCGGGTTTCATCGTCCATAATCGGGTATCGTCGGATTTTCATCGTCGAATATCGGGTATCATCGGGTTTTATCGGCGAACATCGGGTATCATCGGATTACATTGGTTTTCATCTTCGAACATCGGGTTTCATCGTCCATTATGGGTATCGTCGGGTTCATCGGCGAACATCGGGTATCATCGGGGTTCATCGGCACACATCGGGTTCATCGGTGTTCATCGGTGTACATCGGTTTCATCGGCTAACATCGGGTAGCATCGGATTACATCGGTTTCATCGGGTTTCATCGTCGAATATCGGGTATCATCGGGTTTCATCGTCGCATGTCGGTTATCATCGGGTTCATCGGCGAACATCGGGTATCACCGGGTTTCATCGGCGCACATCGGGTTTCATCGGGTTTCATCGGCTAACATCGGGTATCATCGGATTACATCGGTTTTCATCTTCGAGCATCGGGTTCATCGGGTTCATCGTCGCATGTCGGGTATCATCAGGTTTCATCGTTCGAATATCGGGTATCATCTTTTCATCGGCTAACATCGGGTTTCATCGGGTTTCATCGGCTAACATCGGGTTTCATCGGCTAACATCGGGTAGCATCGGATTACATCGGTTTTCATCGGGTTTCATCGTCGAATATCGGGTATCATCGGGTTCATCGTCGCATGTCGGTTATCATCGGGTTTCATCGGCGAAATCGGGTATCACCGGGTTTCATCGGCGCACATCGGGTTTCATCGGGTTTCATCGGCTAACATCGGGTATCATCGGATTACATCGGTTTTCATCTTCGAGCCTCGGGTTTCATCGGGTTTCATCGTCGCATGTCGGGATCATCAGGTTTCATCTCGAATATCGGGTATCATCTTTTTCATCGGCTAACATCGGGTTCATCGGGTTTCATCGGCTAACATAGGGTTTCATCGGCTAACATCGGGTAGCATCGGATTACATCGGTTTTCGTCGGGTTTCATCGTCGAATATCTGGTATCATCGGGTTCATCGTCGCATGTCGAGTATCATCTTGTTTCATCGGCGAACATCGGGTATCATCGGATTACATCGGTTTTCATCTTCGGAACATCGGGTTTCATCGTCCATTATCGGGTATCGTTCGGGTTTCATCGTCTCGAATATCGGGTATCATCGGGTTTCATCGGCTAACATCGGGTTTCATCGGGTTCATCGGCTAACATCGGGTCTGAAAAATTCTGAAGAAAATCTGGTTAAATTCTGGTAAAAAAACTGGTCAAATTCTGGTGAAATTTTTGTAAAATTCTGGTCAAATTTGGTCAAATTCTGGTAAAATTCTGGTCAAATTTTGGTCAAATTCTGGTCAAAATTTTGGTCAAATTCTGTTCAAATTCTGGTCAAAAGTTGGTCAAATTCTGGAAAAAATCTGGTTAAATTCTGGTAAAAAACTGGTCAAATTCTGGTCAACTTTTGGTCTAATTCTTGTCAAAATCTGGTCAATTTCTGGAAAAAAATCTGGTTAAATTCTAGTAAAAAACTGGTAAAATTCTGGTCAAATTTGGTCAAATTCTGGTAAAATTTTGGTCAAATTCTTGTCAAAAGCTGGTCAATTTCTGGAAAAAAATCGGTGTTAAATTCTAGTAAAAAACTGGTCAAAATCCGATGATACCCGATGTTAGCCGATGAAACCCGATGAAACCCGAAGTTAGCCGATGAACATCGGGTTTCATCTTCCAACATCGGGGTTTCATCGGGGTTTCATCGTCCATTATCGGGTTTCATCGGCTTTCATCGTCCATTATCGGGTCTGGTCAAAATCTTGTCAAATTCTGGTCAAAAACTGGTCAAATTCTGGTCAATTTTTGGTCAAATTCTGGTCAACTTTTGGTCAAATTCTTGTCAAAAGCTGGTCAATTTCTGGAAAAAATTCTGGTTAAATTCTAGTAAAAAACTGGTCAAATTCTGGTCAAATTTTGGTCAAATTCTGGTCAAAATTTTGGTCAAATCTTGTCAAAAGCTGGTCAATTTCTGGAAAAAAAATCGGGTTAAATTCTAGTAAAAAACTGGTCAAATCCGATGATACCCGATGTTAGCCGATCAAAGCCGATGAAACCCGAAGTTAGCCGATGAACATCGGGTTTTCATCTTATAACATCGGGTTTCATCGGGTTTCATCGTCCATATCGGGTTTCATCGGGTTTCATCGTCCATTATCGGGTATCGTCGGGTTTCATCGGCGAATATCGGGTATCATCGGCTAACCGGGTTTCATCGGGCTTCATCGGCTAACATCGGGTAGCAAACCGATAAAACCCGATGTTCCCCCATAAAACACGATGAAACCCGTTGTTAGCCGATGAAACCTGATGAAACCCGATGATACCCGATATTAGACTATGAAACCCGACGATGCCCGATATTCGACGATGAAACCCGATGAAACCCGATGTTCGCCCATGAAAACCGATGTAATCCGATGGCACCCGATGTTAGCTGATGAAACCGATGAATCCCGATGAAACCCGATGAAACCCGATGTTCCCCGATAAAAACCTGATGTTCAACCATATAACCCGATGAAACCCGTTGTTAGCCGATGAAACCCGATGATACCCGATTATGAACGATGAAACCCGATGTTCGAAGATGAAAACCGATGTAATCCGATGATACCCGATGTTAGCCGATGAAACCCGATGAAACCCGAAGTTAGCCGATGAAACCCGATGATACCCGATGTTCGCCGATGAAACTGGATGTTTACCGATGACAACTGATGAAACCCGATGTTAGCCGATGAAACCGATGATACCCGATGTTCGCCGATGAAACTCGATGATACCCGACATGCGACGATGACACCCGGTGATACCCGATATTCGACGATGAAACCCGATGAAATCCGATGAAACCCGTTGTTAGCCGATGAAACCCGATGAATCCCGATGCTCGCAGATGAAACTGGATGTTTACCGATGACACCGATGAAACCCGTTGTTAGCCGATGAAAGCCGATGAAACCTGATGATAGCCGATGTTCGCCGAACGGGTTACATCGGCTAACATCGGGTTTCATCGGGTTTCATCGGCTAACATCGGGTATCATCGGATTACATCGGTTTTCATCTTCGAACATCGGGTTTCATCGGGTTTCATCGGGTTTCAACGGCTAACATCGGGTTGCATCGGATTACATCGGTTTTCATAGGGTTTCATCGTCGAATATCGGGTATCATCGGGTTTCATCGTCGCATGTCGGGTATCATCGGGTTTCATCCTCGAACAGCGGGTACCATCGGGTTTCATCGGCTAACATCGGGTTTCATCGGGTTACATCGGCTAACATCGGGGTTCATCGGGTTTCATCGGCGCACATCGGGTTTCATCGGGTTTCATCGGCTAACATCGGGTATCATCGGATTACATCGGTTTTCATCTTCGAACATCGGGTTTCATCGGGTTTCATCGTCCATAATCGGGTATCGTCGGATTTCATCGTCGAATATCGGGTATCATCGGGTTTTATCGGCGAACATCGGGTATCATCGGATTACATTGGTTTTCATCTTCGAACATCGGGTTCATCGTCCATTATCGGGTATCGTCGGGTTTCATCGGCGAAATCGGGTATCATCGGGTTTCATCGGCACACATCGGGTTTCATCGGTGTACATCGGGTTTCATCGGCTAACATCGGGTAGCATCGGATTACATCGGTTTCATCGGGTTTCATCGTCGAATATCGGGTATCATCGGGTTTCATCGTCGCATGTCGGGTATCATCGGGTTTCATCGGCGAACATCGGGTATCACCGGGTTTCATCGGCGCACATCGGGTTCCATCGGGTTTCATCGGCTAACATCGGGTATCATCGGATTACATCGGTTTTCATCTTCGAGCATCGGGTTTCATCGGGTTTCATCGTCGCATGTCGGGTATCATCAGGTTTCATCGTCGAATATCGGGTATCATCGTTTTTCATCGGCTAACATCGGGTTTCATCGGGTTTCATCGGCTAACATCGGGTTTCATCGGCTAACATCGGGTAGCATCGGATTACATCGGTTTTCATCGGGTTTCATCGTCGAATATCTGGTATCATCGGGTTTCATCGTCGCATGTCGGGTATCATCGGGTTTCATCGGCGAACATCGGGTATCATCGGATTACATCGGTTTTCATCTTCGAACATCGGGTTTCATCGTCCATTATCGGGTATCGTCGGGTTTCATCGTCGATATCGGGTATCATCGGGTTTCATCGGCTAACATCGGGTTTCATCGGGTTTCATCGGCTAACATCGGGTTCTGAAAAATTCTGAAAAAAATCTGGTTAAATTCTGGTAAAAAAACTGGTCAAATCTGGTGAAATTTTTGTAAAATTCTGGTCAAATTTGGTCAAATTCTGGTAAAATTCTGGTCAAATTTTGGTCAAATTCTGGTCAAATTTTGGTCAAATTCTGTTCAAATTCTGGTCAAAAGCTGGTTAAATTCTGGAAAAAATCGTTAAATTCTGGTAAAAAAACTGGTCAAATTCTGGTGAAATTTTTGTAAAATTCTGGTCAAAATCTTGTCAAATTCTGGTCAAAAACTGGTAAAATTCTGGTCAAATTTTTGGTCAAATTCTGGAAAAAAATCTGGTTAAATTCTTGCCAAAAACTGGTCAAATTCTGGTAAAATTTTGGTAAAATTCTGGTCAAAATCTTGTCAAATTCTGGTCAAAATCTTGTCAAAATTCTGGTCAAAAGCTGGTCAATTTCTGGAAAAAATCTGTTAGTAAAAAACTGGTCAAATCTGGTGAAATTCAAATTTTGCTTAAAATTAAGCAAATATAGTAGTCATCAAGAGCCCTTGATTTCGAAATGTTAAACCTTTGAAAAAAAAATTTTTACCAGAATTGACCAGTTTTTTACCAGAATTTGACCAGATTTTTTATAGAATTTGACCAGCTTTTGACCAGAATTTGACCAAAATTTGACCAGAATTTGAACAAAATTTTACCGAATTTGACCAGTTTTGACCAGAATTTGACCAAAGTTTGACCAGAATTTTACCAGTTTTTGACCAGAATTTGACAAGACTTTGACCAGAATTTTACCAAAATTTGAACAGAATTTGACCAGTTTTTGACCAGACTTTGACAAGATTTTGACCAGAATTTTACAAAAATTTCACAAAATTTGACCAGCTTTTGACCAGAATTTGACCAAAATTTGACCAGAATTGGACCAAAATTTGACCAGAATTTGACCAAAATTTGACCAGAATTTGAGAAGATTTTGACCAGAAATTAATTTTACAAGATTTTGATCAAATTCTGGTCAAATTCTGGTCAAACTTTGGTCAAATTCTGGTCAAAACTGGTCAAATTCTGGTAATATTTTGGTCAAATTCTGGTCAAATTTTGGTCAAATTCTGGTCAAAAGCTTGTCAAATTCTTTTAAAATTTTGGACAAATTCTGGTCAAATTTTGGTCAATTCTGGTTAAAAGCTGGTCAAATTCTGGTGAAACTTTTGTAAAATTCTGGTCAATCTTGTCAAAATCTTGTCAAATTCTGGTCTGATTTTGGTAAAATTCTGGTCAAAATCTTGTCAAATTCTGTTCAAAATCTTGTCAAATTCTGGTAAAATTTTGGTCAAATTCTGGAAAACATCTGATTAAATTCTGGTCAAAAACTGGTCAAATTCTGGTAAATTTTTTGTCTAATTCTGGTCAAATTTTGGTCACATTTTTTAAATTCTGGTCAAAATCTTGTCAAATTCTGGTCAAAAACTGGTAAAATTCTGGTCAAACTTTGGTCAAATTCTGGTCAAAACTGGTCAAATTCTGGTAAAATTTTGGTCAAATTCTGGTCAAATTTTGGTCAAATTCTGGTCAAAAGCTGGTCAAATTCTAGAAAAAATCAGGTCACATTCTATTAAAAAAACTGGTCAAAATCTGGTGAAATTTTTGTAAAATTTGGTCAAAATCTTGTCAAATTCTGGTCAAAAACTGGTCAAATTCTTGTCAAATTTGGTTACATTCTGATCAAAATTTTGTCAAATTCTGGTCAAATTTTGGTCAAATTGTGGTCAAATTTTGGTCAAATTGTGGTCAAAAGCTGGTCAAATTCTGAAAAAAAATCTGGTTAAATTCTGGTAAAAAAAAACTGGCCAAATTTGGTGAAATTTTTGTAAAATTGTGGTCAAAATCTTGTCAAATTCTGGTCAAATTGTGGTCAAATTCTGGTCACATTTTGGTCAAATTCTGGTAAAAACTGGTCAAATTCTGGTGAAATTTTGGTAAAATTCTGGTCAAAATCTTGTCAAATTCTGGTCAAAAAACTGGTCAAATTCTGGTCAATTTTGGTCAAAAACTGGTCAAATCCGATGATACCGATGTTAGCCGATGAAACCCGATGAAACCCGAAGTTAGCCGATGAACATCGGGTTTTCATCTTCCAACATCATGTTTCATCGGGTTTCATCGTCCATTATCGGGTTTCATCGGGTTTCATCGTCCATTATCGGGTCTGGTCAAAATCTTGTCAAATTCTGGTCAAAAAACGGTCAAATTCTGGTCAATTTTGGTCAAATTCTGGTCAACTTTTGGTCAAATTCTTGTCAAAAGCTGGTCAATTTCTGGAAAAAAATCTGGTTTAAATTCTAGTAAAAAACTGGTCAAATCCGATGATACCCGATGTTAGCCGATGAAACCCGATGAAACCCGAAGTTAGCCGATGAACATCGGGTTTTCATCTTCCAACATCGGGTTTTCATCGGTTTCATCGTCCATTATCGGGTTTCATCGGGTTTCATCGTCCATTATCGGGTATCGTCGGGTTTCATCGTCGAATATCGGGTATCATCGGGTTTCATCGGCTAACATCGGGTTTCATCGGGTTTCATCGGCTAACATCTGGTTCTGAAAATTCTGAAAAAAAATCTGGTTAAATTCTGGTAAAAAAAAAGGTCAGTTTTGACCAGAATTTTACCAGTTTTTGACCAGAATTTGACAAGACTTTGACCAGAATTTTACCAAAATTTGAACAGAATTTGACCAGTTTTTGACCAGACTTTGACAAGATTTTGACCAGAATTTTACAAAAATTTCACAAGAATTTGACCAGCTTTTGACCAGAATTTGACCAAAATTTGACCAGAATTTGACAAAATTTGACCAGAATTTGACCAAAATTTGACCAGAATTTGAGAAGATTTTTACCAGAAATTAATTTTACAAGATTTTGATCAAATTCTGGTCAAATTCTGGTCAATTTTTTGTCAAATTCTGGTCAAATTTTGGTCAAATTCTGGTCAAATTTTGGTCAAATTCTGGTCAAAAGCTGGTCAATTTCTGGAAAAAAATCTGGTTAAATTCTAGTAAAAAACTGGTCAAATTCTGGTCACATTTTGGTAAAATTCTGGTCAAAATCTTGTCAAATTCTGGTCAAAAACTGGTCAAATTCTGGTCAATTTTTGGTCAAATTCTGGTCAACTTTTGGTCAAATTCTGGTAAAATTTTGGTCAAATTCTGGTCAAATTTTGGTCAAATTCTGGTCAAAAGCTGGTCAAATTCTAAAAAAAATCTTTCATCGGGTTCATCGGCGAACAGCGGGTACCATCGGGTTTCATCGGCTAACATCGGGTTTCATCGGGTTACATCGGCTAACATCGGGTTTCATCGGGTTCATCGGCGCACATCGGGTTTCATCGGGTTTCATCGGCTAACATCGGGTATCATCGGATTACATCGGTTTTCATCTTCGAACATTGGGTTTCATCGTCCATTATCGGGTATCGTCGGGTTTCATCGTCGAATATCGGGTATCATCGGGTTTCATCGGCTAACATCGGGTTTCATCGGGTTTCATCGGCTAACATCGGGTTCTGAAAAATTCTGAAAAAAATCTGGTTAAATTCTGGTAAAAAAAATGGTCAAATTCTGGTGAAATTTTTGTAAAATTATGGTCAAATTTTGGTCAAATTCTGGTAAAATTCTGGTCAAATTTTGGTCAAATTCTGGTCAAATTTTGGTCAAATTCTGTTCAAATTCTGGTCAAAAGCTGGTTAAATTCTGGAAAAAATCTGGTTAAATTCTGGTAAAAAACTGGTCAAATTCTGGTGAAATTTTTGTAAAATTCTGGTCAAAATCTTGTCAAATTCTGGTCAAAAACTGGTAAAATTCTGGTCAAATTTTTGGTCAAATTCTGGAAAAAAATCTGGTTAAATTCTTGCCAAAAACTGGTCAAATTCTGGTCACATTTTGGTAAAATTCTGGTCAAAATCTTGTATAACCCGATGAAACCCGTTGTTAGCGATGAAACCCGATGATACCCGATTATGAACGATGAAACCCGATGAAACCCGATGTTCGAAGATGAAAACCGATGTAATCCGATGATACCCGATGTTAGCCGATGAAACCCGATGAAACCCGAAGTTAGCCGATGAAACCCGATGATACCCGATGTTCGCCGATGAAACTGGATGTTTACCGATGACAACTGATGAAACCCGATGTTAGCCGATGAAACCCGATGATACCCGATGTTCGCCGATGAAACCCGATGATACCCGACATGCGACGATGACACCCGGTGATACCCGATATTCGACGATGAAACCCGATGAAATCCGATGAAACCCGTTGTTAGCCGATGAAACCCGATGAATCCCGATGCTCGCAGATGAAACTGGATGTTTACCGATGATAACCGATGAAACCCGTTGTTAGCCGATGAAAGCCGATGAAACCTGATGATAGCCGATGTTCGCCGAACGGGTTACATCGGCTAACATCGGGTTTCATCGGGTTTCATCGGCTAACATCGGGTATCATCGGATTACATCGGTTTTCATCTTCGAACATCGGGTTTCATCGGGTTTCATCGGGTTTCAACGGCTAACATCGGGTAGCATCGGATTACATCGGTTTTCATAGGGTTTCATCGTCGAATATCGGGTATCATCGGGTTTCATCGTCGCATGTCGGGTATCATCGGGTTTCATCGGCGAACAGCGGGTACCATCGGGTTTCATCGGCTAACATCGGGTTTCATCGGGTTACATCGGCTAACATCGGGTTTCATCGGGTTTCATCGGCGCACATCGGGTTTCATCGGGTTTCATCGGCTAACATCGGGTATCATCGGATTACATCGGTTTTCATCTTCGAACATCGGGTTTCATCGGGTTTCATCGTCCATAATCGGGTATCGTCGGATTTCATCGTCGAATATCGGGTATCATCGGGTTTTATCGGCGAACATCGGGTATCATCGGATTACATTGGTTTTCATCTTCGAACATCGGGTTTCATCGTCCATTATCGGGTATCGTCGGGTTTCATCGGCGAACATCGGGTATCATCGGGTTTCATCGGCACACATCGGGTTTCATCGGTGTACATCGGGTTTCATCGGCTAACATCGGGTAGCATCGGATTACATCGGTTTTCATCGGGTTTCATCGTCGAATATCGGGTATCATCGGGTTTCATCGTCGCATGTCGGTTATCATCGGTTTCATCGGCGAACATCGGGTATCACCGGGTTTCATCGGCGCACATCGGGTTTCATCGGGTTTCATCGGCTAACATCGGGTATCATCGGATTACATCGGTTTTCATCTTCGAGCCTCGGGTTTCATCGGGTTTCATCGTCGCATGTCGGGTATCATCAGGTTTCATCGTCGAATATCGGGTATCATCTTTTTCATCGGCTAACATCGGGTTTCATCGGGTTTCATCGGTTAACATCGGGTTTCATCGGCTAACATCGGGTAGCATCGGATTACATCGGTTTTCGTCGGGTTTCATCGTCGAATATCTGGTATCATCGGGTTTCATCGTCGCATGTCGGGTATCATCTTGTTTCATCGGCGAACATCGGGTATCATCGGATTACATCGGTTTTCATCTTCGAACATCGGGTTTCATCGTCCATTATCGGGTATCGTCGGGTTTCATCGTCGAATATCGGGTATCATCGGGTTTCATCGGCTAACATCGGGTTTCATCGGGTTTCATCGGCTAACATCGGGTTCTGAAAAATTCTGAAGAAAATCTGGTTAAATTCTGGTAAAAAAACTGGTCAAATTCTGGTGAAATTTTTGTAAAATTCTGGTCAAATTTTGGTCAAATTCTGGTAAAATTCTGGTCAAATTTTGGTCAAATTCTGGTCAAATTTTTGTCAAATTCTGTTCAAATTCTGGTCAAAAGATGGTCAAATTCTGGAAAAAATCTGGTTAAATTCTGGTAAAAAACTGGTCAAATTCTGGTCAACTTTTGGTCAAATTCTTGTCAAAATCTGGTCAATTTCTGGAAAAAAATCTGGTTAAATTCTAGTAAAAAACTGGTCAAATCCGATGATACCCGATGTTAGCCGATGAAACCCGATGAAACCCGAAGTTAGCCGATGAACATCGGGTTTTCATCTTCCAACATCGGGTTTCATCGGGTTTCATCGTCCATTATCGGGTTTCATCGGGTTTCATCGTCCATTATCGGGTCTGGTCAAAATCTTGTCAAATTCTGGTCAAAAACTGGTCAAATTCTGGTCAATTTTTGGTCAAATTCTGGTCAACTTTTGGTCAAATTCTTGTCAAAAGCTGGTCAATTTCTGGAAAAAATTCTGGTTAAATTCTAGTAAAAAAACTGGTCAAATTCTGGTCAAATTTTGGTCAAATTCTGGTCAAATTTTGGTCAAATTCTTGTCAAAAGCTGGTCAATTTCTGGAAAAAAAATCGGGTTAAATTCTAGTAAAAAACTGGTCAAATCCGATGATACCCGATGTTAGCCGATGAAAGCCGATGAAACCCGAAGTTAGCCGATGAACATCGGGTTTTCATCTTATAACATCGGGTTTCATCGGGTTTCATCGTCCATTATCGGGTTTCATCGGGTTTCATCGTCCATTATCGGGTATCGTCGGGTTTCATCGTCGAATATCGGGTATCATCGGCTAACATCGGGTTTCATCGGGCTTCATCGGCTAACATCGGGTAGCATCGGATTACAAACCCGATAAAACCCGATGTTCCCCCATAAAACACGATGAAACCCGTTGTTAGCCGATGAAACCTGATGAAACCCGATGATACCCGATATTAGACTATGAAACCCGACGATGCCCGATATTCGACGATGAAACCCGATGAAACCCGATGTTCGCCCATGAAAACCGATGTAATCCGATGGCACCCGATGTTAGCTGATGAAACCCGATGAATCCCGATGAAACCCGATGAAACCCGATGTTCCCCGATAAAACCTGATGTTCAACCATATAACCCGATGAAACCCGTTGTTAGCCGATGAAACCCGATGATACCCGATTATGAACGATGAAACCCGATGAAACCCGATGTTCGAAGATGAAAACCGATGTAATCCGATGATACCCGATGTTAGCCGATGAAACCCGATGAAACCCGAAGTTAGCCGATGAAACCCGATGATACCCGATGTTCGCCGATGAAACTGGATGTTTACCGATGACAACTGATGAAACCCGATGTTAGCCGATGAAACCCGATGATACCATGAAACCCGTTGTTAGCCGATGAAACCCGATGATACCCGATTATGAACGATGAAACCCGATGAAACCCGATGTTCGAAGATGAAAACCGATGTAATCCGATGATACCGATGTTAGCCGATGAAACCCGATGAAACCCGAAGTTAGCCGATGAAACCCGATGATACCCGATGTTCGCCGATGAAACTGGATGTTTACCGATGACAACTGATGAAACCCGATGTTAGCCGATGAAACCCGATGATACCCGATGTTCGCCGATGAAACCCGATGATACCCGACATGCGACGATGACACCCGGTGATACCCGATATTCGACGATGAAACCCGATGAAATCCGATGAAACCCGTTGTTAGCCGATGAAACCCGATGAATCCCGATGCTCGCAGATGAAACTGGATGTTTACCGATGACAACCGATGAAACCCGTTGTTAGCCGATGAAAGCCGATGAAACCTGATGATAGCCGATGTTCGCCGAACGGGTTACATCGGCTAACATCGGGTTTCATCGGGTTTCATCGGCGCACATCGGGTTTCATCGGGTTTCATCGGCTAACATCGGGTATCATCGGATTACATCGGTTTTCATCTTCGAACATCGGGTTTCATCGGGTTTCATCGTCCATAATCGGGTATCGTCGGATTTCATCGTCGAATATCGGGTATCATCGGGTTTTATCGGCGAACATCGGGTATCATCGGATTACATTGGTTTTCATCTTCGAACATCGGGTTTCATCGTCCATTATCGGGTATCGTCGGGTTTCATCGGCGAACATCGGGTATCATCGGGTTTCATCGGCACACATCGGGTTTCATCGGTGTTCATCGGGTTTCATCGGCTAACATCGGGTAGCATCGGATTACATCGGTTTTCATCGGGTTTCATCGTCGAATATCGGGTATCATCGGGTTTCATCGTCGCATGTCGGTTATCATCGGTTTCATCGGCGAACATCGGGTATCACCGGGTTTCATCGGCGCACATCGGGTTTCATCGGGTTTCATCGGCTAACATCGGGTATCATCGGATTACATCGGTTTTCATCTTCGAGCCTCGGGTTTCATCGGGTTTCATCGTCGCATGTCGGGTATCATCAGGTTTCATCGTCGAATATCGGGTATCATCTTTTTCATCGGCTAACATCGGGTTTCATCGGGTTTCATCGGCTAACATCGGGTTTCATCGGCTAACATCGGGTAGCATCGGATTACATCGGTTTTCGTCGGGTTTCATCGTCGAATATCTGGTATCATCGGGTTTCATCGTCGCATGTCGGGTATCATCTTGTTTCATCGGCGAACATCGGGTATCATCGGATTACATCGGTTTTCATCTTCGAACATCGGGTTTCATCGTCCATTATCGGGTATCGTCGGGTTTCATCGTCGAATATCGGGTATCATCGGGTTTCATCGGCTAACATCGGGTTTCATCGGGTTTCATCGGCTAACATCGGGTTCTGAAAAATTCTGAAGAAAATCTGGTTAAATTCTGGTAAAAAAACTGGTCAAATTCTGGTGAAATTTTTGTAAAATTCTGGTCAAATTTTGGTCAAATTCTGGTAAAATTCTGGTCAAATTTTGGTCAAATTCTGGTCAAATTTGTGTCAAATTCTGTTCAAATTCTGGTCAAAAGATGGTCAAATTCTGGAAAAAATCTGGTTAAATTCTGGTAAAAAACTGGTCAAATTCTGGTCAACTTTTGGTCAATTCTTGTCAAAATCTGGTCAATTTCTGGAAAAAAATCTGGTTAAATTCTAGTAAAAAACTGGTCAAATCCGATGATACCCGATGTTAGCCGATGAAACCCGATGAAACCCGAAGTTAGCCGATGAACATCGGGTTTTCATCTTCCAACATCGGGTTTCATCGGGTTTCATCGTCCATTATCGGGTTTCATCGGGTTTCATCGTCCATTATCGGGTCTGGTCAAAATCTTGTCAAATTCTGGTCAAAAACTGGTCAAATTCTGGTCAATTTTTGGTCAAATTCTGGTCAACTTTTGGTCAAATTCTTGTCAAAAGCTGGTCAATTTCTGGAAAAAATTCTGGTTAAATTCTAGTAAAAAACTGGTCAAATTCTGGTCAAATTTTGGTCAAATTCTGGTCAAATTTTGGTCAAATTCTTGTCAAAAGCTGGTCAATTTCTGGAAAAAAAATCGGGTTAAATTCTAGTAAAAAACTGGTCAAATCCGATGATACCCGATGTTAGCCGATGAAAGCCGATGAAACCCGAAGTTAGCCGATGAACATCGGGTTTTCATCTTATAACATCGGGTTTCATCGGGTTTCATCGTCCATTATCGGGTTTCATCGGGTTTCATCGTCCATTATCGGGTATCGTCGGGTTTCATCGTCGAATATCGGGTATCATCGGCTAACATCGGGTTTCATCGGGCTTCATCGGCTAACATCGGGTAGCATCGGATTACAAACCCGATAAAACCCGATGTTCCCCATAAAACACGATGAAACCCGTTGTTAGCCGATGAAACCTGATGAAACCCGATGATACCCGATATTAGACTATGAAACCCGACGATGCCCGATATTCGACGATGAAACCCGATGAAACCCGATGTTCGCCCATGAAAACCGATGTAATCCGATGGCACCCGATGTTAGCTGATGAAACCCGATGAATCCGATGAAACCCGATGAAACCCGATGTTCCCCGATAAAACCTGATGTTCAACCATATAACCCGATGAAACCCGTTGTTAGCCGATGAAACCCGATGATACCCGATTATGAACGATGAAACCCGATGAAACCCGATGTTCGAAGATGAAAACCGATGTAATCCGATGATACCCGATGTTAGCCGATGAAACCCGATGAAACCCGAAGTTAGCCGATGAAACCCGATGATACCCGATGTTCGCCGATGAAACTGGATGTTTACCGATGACAACTGATGAAACCCGATGTTAGCCGATGAAACCCGATGATACCATGAAACCCGTTGTTAGCCGATGAAACCCGATGATACCCGATTATGAACGATGAAACCCGATGAAACCCGATGTTCGAAGATGAAAACCGATGTAATCCGATGATACCCGATGTTAGCCGATGAAACCCGATGAAACCCGAAGTTAGCCGATGAAACCCGATGATACCCGATGTTCGCCGATGAAACTGGATGTTTACCGATGACAACTGATGAAACCCGATGTTAGCCGATGAAACCCGATGATACCCGATGTTCGCCGATGAAACCCGATGATACCCGACATGCGACGATGACACCCGGTGATACCGATATTCGACGATGAAACCCGATGAAATCCGATGAAACCCGTTGTTAGCCGATGAAACCCGATGAATCCCGATGCTCGCAGATGAAACTGGATGTTTACCGATGACAACCGATGAAACCCGTTGTTAGCCGATGAAAGCCGATGAAACCTGATGATAGCCGATGTTCGCCGAACGGGTTACATCGGCTAACATCGGGTTTCATCGGGTTTCATCGGCGCACATCGGGTTTCATCGGGTTTCATCGGCTAACATCGGGTATCATCGGATTACATCGGTTTTCATCTTCGAACATCGGGTTTCATCGGGTTTCATCGTCCATAATCGGGTATCGTCGGATTTCATCGTCGAATATCGGGTATCATCGGGTTTTATCGGCGAACATCGGGTATCATCGGATTACATTGGTTTTCATCTTCGAACATCGGGTTTCATCGTCCATTATCGGGTATCGTCGGGTTTCATCGGCGAACATCGGGTATCATCATCGGTTTCATCGGCACACATCGGGTTTCATCGGTGTACATCGGGTTTCATCGGCTAACATCGGGTAGCATCGGATTACATCGGTTTTCATCGGGTTTCATCGTCGAATATCGGGTATCATCGGGTTTCATCGTCGCATGTCGGTTATCATCGGTTTCATCGGCGAACATCGGTTATCACCGGGTTTCATCGGCGCACATCGGGTTTCATCGGGTTTCATCGGCTAACATCGGGTATCATCGGATTACATCGGTTTTCATCTTCGAGCCTCGGGTTTCATCGGGTTTCATCGTCGCATGTCGGGTATCATCAGGTTTCATCGTCGAATATCGGATATCATCTTTTTCATCGGCTAACATCGGTTTCATCGGGTTTCATCGGCTAACATCGGGTTTCATCGGCTAACATCGGGTAGCATCGGATTACATCGGTTTTCGTCGGGTTTCATCGTCGAATATCTGGTATCATCGGGTTTCATCGTCGCATGTCGGGTATCATCTTGTTTCATCGGCGATCATCGGGTATCATCGGATTACATCGGTTTTCATCTTCGAACATCGGGTTTCATCGTCCATTATCGGGTATCGTCGGGTTTCATCGTCGAATATCGGGTATCATCGGGTTTCATCGGCTAACATCGGGTTTCATCGGGTTTCATCGGCTAACATCGGGTTCTGAAAAATTCTGAAGAAAATCTGGTTAAATTCTGGTAAAAAAACTGGTCAAATTCTGGTGAAAATTTTGTAAAATTCTGGTCAAATTTTGGTCAAATTCTGGTAAAATTCTGGTCAAATTTTGGTCAAATTCTGGTCAAATTTTTTGTCAAATTCTGTTCAAATTCTGGTCAAAAGATGGTCAAATTCTGGAAAAAATCTGGTTAAATTCTGGTAAAAAACTGGTCAAATTCTGGTCAACTTTTGGTCAAATTCTTGTCAAAATCTGGTCAATTTCTGGAAAAAAATCTGGTTAAATTCTAGTAAAAAACTGGTCAAATCCGATGATACCCGATGTTAGCCGATGAAACCCGATGAAACCCGAAGTTAGCCGATGAACATCGGGTTTTCATCTTCCAACATCGGGTTTCATCGGGTTTCATCGTCCATTATCGGGTTTCATCGGGTTTCATCGTCCATTATCGGGTCTGGTCAAAATCTTGTCAAATTCTGGTCAAAAACTGGTCAAATTCTGGTCAATTTTGGTCAAATTCTGGTCAACTTTTGGTCAAATTCTTGTCAAAAGCTGGTCAATTTCTGGAAAAAATTCTGGTTAAATTCTAGTAAAAAACTGGTCAAATTCTGGTCAAATTTTGGTCAAATTCTGGTCAAATTTTGGTCAAATTCTTGTCAAAAGCTGGTCAATTTCTGGAAAAAAAAATCGGGTTAAATTCTAGTAAAAAACTGGTCAAATCCGATGATACCCGATGTTAGCCGATGAAAGCCGATGAAACCCGAAGTTAGCCGATGAACATCGGGTTTTCATCTTATAACATCGGGTTTCATCGGGTTTCATCGTCCATTATCGGGTTTCATCGGGTTTCATCGTCCATTATCGGGTATCGTCGGGTTTCATCGTCGAATATCGGGTATCATCGGCTAACATCGGGTTTCATCGGGCTTCATCGGCTAACATCGGGTAGCATCGGATTACAAACCCGATAAAACCCGATGTTCCCCATAAAACACGATGAAACCCGTTGTTAGCCGATGGAACCTGATGAAACCCGATGATACCCGATATTAGACTATGAAACCCGACGATGCCCGATATTCGACGATGAAACCCGATGAAACCCGATGTTCGCCCATGAAAACCGATGTAATCCGATGGCACCCGATGTTAGCTGATGAAACCCGATGAATCCCGATGAAACCCGATGAAACCCGATGTTCCCCGATAAAACCTGATGTTCAACCATATAACCCGATGAAACCCGTTGTTAGCCGATGAAACCCGATGATACCCGATTATGAACGATGAAACCGATGAAACCCGATGTTCGAAGATGAAAACCGATGTAATCCGATGATACCCGATGTTAGCCGATGAAACCCGATGAAACCCGAAGTTAGCCGATGAAACCCGATGATACCGATGTTCGCCGATGAAACTGGATGTTTACCGATGACAACTGATGAAACCCGATGTTAGCCGATGAAACCCGATGATACCATGAAACCCGTTGTTAGCCGATGAAACCCGATGATACCCGATTATGAACGATGAAACCCGATGAAACCCGATGTTCGAAGATGAAAACCGATGTAATCCGATGATACCCGATGTTAGCCGATGAAACCCGATGAAACCCGAAGTTAGCCGATGAAACCCGATGATACCCGATGTTCGCCGATGAAACTGGATGTTTACCGATGACAACTGATGAAACCCGATGTTAGCCGATGAAACCCGATGATACCCGATGTTCGCCGATGAAACCCGATGATACCCGACATGCGACGATGACACCCGGTGATACCCGATATTCGACGATGAAACCCGATGAAATCCGATGAAACCCGTTGTTAGCCGATGAAACCCGATGAATCCCGATGCTCGCAGATGAAACTGGATGTTTACCGATGACAACCGATGAAACCCGTTGTTAGCCGATGAAAGCCGATGAAACCTGATGATAGCCGATGTTCGCCGAACGGGTTACATCGGCTAACATCGGGTTTCATCGGGTTTCATCGGCGCACATCGGGTTTCATCGGGTTTCATCGGCTAACATCGGGTATCATCGGATTACATCGGTTTTCATCTTCGAGCCTCGGGTTTCATCGGGTTTCATCGTCGCATGTCGGGTATCATCAGGTTTCATCGTCGAATATCGGATATCATCTTTTTCATCGGCTAACATCGGGTTTCATCGGGTTTCATCGGCTAACATCGGGTTTCATCGGCTAACATCGGGTAGCATCGGATTACATCGGTTTCGTCGGGTTTCATCGTCGAATATCTGGTATCATCGGGTTTCATCGTCGCATGTCGGGTATCATCTTGTTTCATCGGCGATCATCGGGTATCATCGGATTACATCGGTTTTCATCTTCGAACATCGGGTTTCATCGTCCATTATCGGGTATCGTCGGGTTTCATCGTCGAATATCGGGTATCATCGGGTTTCATCGGCTAACATCGGGTTTCATCGGGTTTCATCGGCTAACATCGGGTTCTGAAAAATTCTGAAGAAAATCTGGTTAAATTCTGGTAAAAAAACTGGTCAAATTCTGGTGAAATTTTTGTAAAATTCTGGTCAAATTTTGGTCAAATTCTGGTAAAATTCTGGTCAAATTTTGGTCAAATTCTGGTCAAATTTTTGTCAAATTCTGTTCAAATTCTGGTCAAAAGATGGTCAAATTCTGGAAAAAATCTGGTTAAATTCTGGTAAAAAACTGGTCAAATTCTGGTCAACTTTTGGTCAAATTCTTGTCAAAATCTGGTCAATTTCTGGAAAAAAATCTGGTTAAATTCTAGTAAAAAACTGGTCAAATCCGATGATACCCGATGTTAGCCGATGAAACCCGATGAAACCCGAAGTTAGCCGATGAACATCGGGTTTTCATCTTCCAACATCGGGTTTCATCGGGTTTCATCGTCCATTATCGGGTTTCATCGGGTTTCATCGTCCATTATCGGGTCTGGTCAAAATCTTGTCAAATTCTGGTCAAAAACTGGTCAAATTCTGGTCAATTTTGGTCAAATTCTGGTCAACTTTTGGTCAAATTCTTGTCAAAAGCTGGTCAATTTCTGGAAAAAATTCTGGTTAAATTCTAGTAAAAAACTGGTCAAATTCTGGTCAAATTTTGGTCAAATTCTGGTCAAATTTTGGTCAAATTCTTGTCAAAAGCTGGTCAATTTCTGGAAAAAAAATCGGGTTAAATTCTAGTAAAAAACTGGTCAAATCCGATGATACCCGATGTTAGCCGATGAAAGCCGATGAAACCCGAAGTTAGCCGATGAACATCGGGTTTTCATCTTATAACATCGGGTTTCATCGGGTTTCATCGTCCATTATCGGGTTTCATCGGGTTTCATCGTCCATTATCGGGTATCGTCGGGTTTCATCGTCGAATATCGGGTATCATCGGCTAACATCGGGTTTCATCGGGCTTCATCGGCTAACATCGGGTAGCATCGGATTACAAACCCGATAAAACCCGATGTTCCCCCATAAAACACGATGAAACCCGTTGTTAGCCGATGGAACCTGATGAAACCCGATGATACCCGATATTAGACTATGAAACCCGACGATGCCCGATATTCGACGATGAAACCCGATGAAACCCGATGTTCGCCCATGAAAACCGATGTAATCCGATGGCACCCGATGTTAGCTGATGAAACCCGATGAATCCGATGAAACCCGATGAAACCCGATGTTCCCGATAAAACCTGATGTTCAACCATATAACCCGATGAAACCCGTTGTTAGCCGATGAAACCCGATGATACCCGATTATGAACGATGAAACCCGATGAAACCCGATGTTCGAAGATGAAAACCGATGTAATCCGATGATACCGATGTTAGCCGATGAAACCCGATGAAACCCGAAGTTAGCCGATGAAACCCGATGATACCCGATGTTCGCCGATGAAACTGGATGTTTACCGATGACAACTGATGAACCCGATGTTAGCCGATGAAACCCGATGATACCATGAAACCCGTTGTTAGCCGATGAAACCCGATGATACCCGATTATGAACGATGAAACCCGATGAAACCCGATGTTCGAAGATGAAAACCGATGTAATCCGATGATACCCGATGTAGCCGATGAAACCCGATGAAACCCGAAGTTAGCCGATGAAACCCGATGATACCGATGTTCGCCGATGAAACTGGATGTTTACCGATGACAACTGATGAAACCCGATGTTAGCCGATGAAACCCGATGATACCCGATGTTCGCCGATGAAACCCGATGATACCCGACATGCGACGATGACACCGGTGATACCCGATATTCGACGATGAAACCCGATGAAATCCGATGAAACCCGTTGTTAGCCGATGAAACCCGATGAATCCCGATGCTCGCAGATGAAACTGGATGTTTACCGATGACAACCGATGAACCCGTTGTTAGCCGATGAAAGCCGATGAAACCTGATGATAGCCGATGTTCGCCGAACGGGTTACATCGGCTAACATCGGGTTTCATCGGGTTTCATCGGCGCACATCGGGTTTCATCGGGTTTCATCGGCTAACATCGGGTATCATCGGATTACATCGGTTTTCATCTGCGAACATCGGGTTTCATCGGGTTTCATCGTCCATAATCGGGTATCGTCGGATTTCATCGCCGAATATCGGGTATCATCGGGTTTTATCGGCGAACATCGGGTATCATCGGATTACATTGGTTTTCATCTTCGAACATCGGGTTTCATCGTCCATTATCGGGTATCGTCGGGTTTCATCGTCGAATATCGGGTATCATCGGGTTTCATCGGCTAACATCGGGTTTCATCGGGTTTCATCGGCTAACATCGGGTTCTGAAAAATTCTGAAGAAAATCTGGTTAAATTCTGGTAAAAAAACTGGTCAAATTCTGGTGAAATTTTTGTAAAATTCTGGTCAAATTTGGGTCAAATTCTGGTAAAATTCTGGTCAAATTTTGGTCAAATTCTGGTCAAATTTTTGTCAAATTCTGTTCAAATTCTGGTCAAAAGATGGTCAAATTCTGGAAAAAATCTGGTTAAATTCTGGTAAAAAACTGGTCAAATTCTGGTCAACTTTTGGTCAAATTCTTGTCAAAATCTGGTCAATTTCTGGAAAAAAATCTGGTTAAATTCTAGTAAAAAACTGGTCAAATCCGATGATACCCGATGTTAGCCGATGAAACCCGATGAACCCGAAGTTAGCCGATGAACATCGGGTTTTCATCTTCCAACATCGGGTTTCATCGGGTTTCATCGTCCATTATCGGGTTTCATCGGGTTTCATCGTCCATTATCGGGTCTGGTCAAAATCTTGTCAAATTCTGGTCAAAAACTGGTCAAATTCTGGTCAATTTTTGGTCAAATTCTGGTCAACTTTTGGTCAAATTCTTGTCAAAAGCTGGTCAATTTCTGGAAAAAATTCTGGTTAAATTCTAGTAAAAAACTGGTCAAATTCTGGTCAAATTTTGGTCAAATTCTGGTCAAATTTTGGTCAAATTCTTGTCAAAAGCTGGTCAATTTCTGGAAAAAAAATCGGGTTAAATTCTAGTAAAAAACTGGTCAAATCCGATGATACCCGATGTTAGCCGATGAAAGCCGATGAAACCCGAAGTTAGCCGATGAACATCGGGTTTTCATCTTATAACATCGGGTTTCATCGGGTTTCATCGTCCATTATCGGGTTTCATCGGGTTTCATCGTCCATTATCGGGTATCGTCGGGTTTCATCGTCGAATATCGGGTATCATCGGCTAACATCGGGTTTCATCGGGCTTCATCGGCTAACATCGGGTAGCATCGGATTACAAACCCGATAAAACCCGATGTTCCCCCATAAAACACGATGAAACCCGTTGTTAGCCGATGGAACCTGATGAAACCCGATGATACCCGATATTAGACTATGAAACCCGACGATGCCCGATATTCGACGATGAAACCCGATGAAACCCGATGTTCGCCCATGAAAACCGATGTAATCCGATGGCACCCGATGTTAGCTGATGAAACCCGATGAATCCCGATGAAACCCGATGAAACCCGATGTTCCCCGATAAAACCTGATGTTCAACCATATAACCCGATGAAACCCGTTGTTAGCCGATGAAACCCGATGATACCCGATTATGAACGATGAAACCCGATGAAACCCGATGTTCGAAGATGAAAACCGATGTAATCCGATGATACCCGATGTTAGCCGATGAAACCCGATGAAACCCGAAGTTAGCCGATGAAACCCGATGATACCCGATGTTCGCCGATGAAACTGGATGTTTACCGATGACAACTGATGAAACCCGATGTTAGCCGATGAAACCCGATGATACCATGAAACCCGTTGTTAGCCGATGAAACCCGATGATACCCGATTATGAACGATGAAACCCGATGAAACCCGATGTTCGAAGATGAAAACCGATGTAATCCGATGATACCCGATGTTAGCCGATGAAACCCGATGAAACCCGAAGTTAGCCGATGAAACCCGATGATACCCGATGTTCGCCGATGAAACTGGATGTTTACCGATGACAACTGATGAAACCCGATGTTAGCCGATGAAACCCGATGATACCCGATGTTCGCCGATGAAACCCGATGATACCCGACATGCGACGATGACACCCGGTGATACCCGATATTCGACGATGAAACCCGATGAAATCCGATGAAACCCGTTGTTAGCCGATGAAACCCGTTGAATCCCGATGCTCGCAGATGAAACTGGATGTTTACCGATGACAACCGATGAAACCCGTTGTTAGCCGATGAAAGCCGATGAAACCTGATGATAGCCGATGTTCGCCGAACGGGTTACATCGGCTAACATCGGGTTTCATCGGGTTTCATCGGCGCACATCGGGTTTCATCGGGTTTCATCGGCTAACATCGGGTATCATCGGATTACATCGGTTTTCATCTTCGAACATCGGGTTTCATCGGGTTTCATCGTCCATAATCGGGTATCGTCGGATTTCATCGTCGAATATCGGGTATCATCGGGTTTTATCGGCGAACATCGGGTATCATCGGATTACATTGGTTTTCATCTTCGAACATCGGGTTTCATCGTCCATTATCGGGTATCGTCGGGTTTCATCGTCGAATATCGGGTATCATCGGGTTTCATCGGCTAACATCGGGTTTCATCGGGTTTCATCGGCTAACATCGGGTTCTGAAAAATTCTGAAGAAAATCTGGTTAAATTCTGGTAAAAAAACTGGTCAAATTCTGGTGAAATTTTGTAAAATTCTGGTCAAATTTTGGTCAAATTCTGGTCAAATTCTGGTCAAATTTTGGTCAAATTCTGGTCAAATTTTTGTCAAATTCTGTTCAAATTCTGGTCAAAAGATGGTCAAATTCTGGAAAAAATCTGGTTAAATTCTGGTAAAAAACTGGTCAAATTCTGGTCAACTTTTGGTCAAATTCTTGTCAAAATCTGGTCAATTTCTGGAAAAAAATCTGGTTAAATTCTAGTAAAAAACTGGTCAAATCCGATGATACCCGATGTTAGCCGATGAAACCCGATGAAACCCGAAGTTAGCCGATGAACATCGGGTTTTCATCTTCCAACATCGGGTTTCATCGGGTTTCATCGTCCATTATCGGGTTTCATCGGGTTTCATCGTCCATTATCGGGTCTGGTCAAAATCTTGTCAAATTCTGGTCAAAAACTGGTCAAATTCTGGTCAATTTTTGGTCAAATTCTGGTCAACTTTTGGTCAAATTCTTGTCAAAAGCTGGTCAATTTCTGGAAAAAATTCTGGTTAAATTCTAGTAAAAAACTGGTCAAATTCTGGTCAAATTTTGGTCAAATTCTGGTCAAATTTTGGTCAAATTCTTGTCAAAAGCTGGTCAATTTCTGGAAAAAAAATCGGGTTAAATTCTAGTAAAAAACTGGTCAAATCCGATGATACCCGATGTTAGCCGATGAAAGCCGATGAAACCCGAAGTTAGCCGATGAACATCGGGTTTTCATCTTATAACATCGGGTTTCATCGGGTTTCATCGTCCATTATCGGGTTTCATCGGGTTTCATCGTCCATTATCGGGTATCGTCGGGTTTCATCGTCGAATATCGGGTATCATCGGCTAACATCGGGTTTCATCGGGCTTCATCGGCTAACATCGAGTAGCATCGGATTACAAACCCGATAAAACCCGATGTTCCCCCATAAAACACGATGAAACCCGTTGTTAGCCGATGAAACCTGATGAAACCCGATGATACCCGATATTAGACTATGAAACCCGACGATGCCCGATATTCGACGATGAAACCCGATGAAACCCGATGTTCGCCCATGAAAACCGATGTAATCCGATGGCACCCGATGTTAGCTGATGAAACCCGATGAATCCCGATGAAACCCGATGAAACCCGATGTTCCCCGATAAAACCTGATGTTCAACCATATAACCCGATGAAACCCGTTGTTAGCCGATGAAACCCGATGATACCCGATTATGAACGATGAAACCCGATGAAACCCGATGTTCGAAGATGAAAACCGATGTAATCCGATGATACCCGATGTTAGCCGATGAAACCCGATGAAACCCGAAGTTAGCCGATGAAACCCGATGATACCCGATGTTCGCCGATGAAACTGGATGTTTACCGATGACAACTGATGAAACCCGATGTTAGCCGATGAAACCCGATGATACCCGATGTTCGCCGATGAAACCCGATGATACCCGACATGCGACGATGACACCCGGTGATACCCGATATTCGACGATGAAACCCGATGAAATCCGATGAAACCCGTTGTTAGCCGATGAAACCCGATGAATCCCGATGCTCGCAGATGAAACTGGATGTTTACCGATGACAACCGATGAAACCCGTTGTTAGCCGATGAAAGCCGATGAAACCTGATGATAGCCGATGTTCGCCGAACCGGTTACATCGGCTAACATCGGGTTTCATCGGGTTTCATCGGCGCACATCGGGTTTCATCGGGTTTCATCGGCTAACATCGGGTATCATCGGATTACATCGGTTTTCATCTTCGAACATCGGGTTTCATCGGGTTTCATCGTCCATAATCGGGTATCGTCGGATTTCATCGTCGAATATCGGGTATCATCGGGTTTTATCGGCGAACATCGGGTATCATCGGATTACATTGGTTTTCATCTTCGAACATCGGGTTTCATCGTCCATTATCGGGTATCGTCGGGTTTCATCGGCGAACATCGGGTATCATCGGGTTTCATCGGCACACATCGGGTTTCATCGGTGTACATCGGGTTTCATCGGCTAACATCGGGTAGCATCGGATTACATCGGTTTTCATCGGGTTTCATCGTCGAATATCGGGTATCATCGGGTTTCATCGTCGCATGTCGGTTATCATCGGTTTCATCGGCGAACATCGGGTATCACCGGGTTTCATCGGCGCACATCGGGTTTCATCGGGTTTCATCGGCTAACATCGGGTATCATCGGATTACATCGGTTTTCATCTTCGAGCCTCGGGTTTCATCGGGTTTCATCGTCGCATGTCGGGTATCATCAGGTTTCATCGTCGAATATCGGGTATCATCTTTTTCATCGGCTAACATCGGGTTTCATCGGGTTTCATCGGCTAACATCGGGTTTCATCGGCTAACATCGGGTAGCATCGGATTACATCGGTTTTCGTCGGGTTTCATCGTCGAATATCTGGTATCATCGGGTTTCATCGTCGCATGTCGGGTATCATCTTGTTTCATCGGCGAACATCGGGTATCATCGGATTACATCGGTTTTCATCTTCGAACATCGGGTTTCATCGTCCATTATCGGGTATCGTCGGGTTTCATCGTCGAATATCCGGTATCATCGGGTTTCATCGGCTAACATCGGGTTTCATCGGGTTTCATCGGCTAACATCGGGTTCTGAAAAATTCTGAAGAAAATCTGGTTAAATTCTGGTAAAAAAAATGGTCAAATTCTGGTGAAATTTTGTAAAATTCTGGTCAAATTTTGGTCAAATTCTGGTAAAATTCTGGTCAAATTTTGGTCAAATTCTGGTCAAATTTTTGTCAAATTCTGTTCAAATTCTGGTCAAAAGATGGTCAAATTCTGGAAAAAATCGGGTTAAATTCTGGTAAAAAACTGGTCAAATTCTGGTCAACTTTTGGTCAAATTCTTGTCAAAATCTGGTCAATTGCTGGAAAAAAATCTGGTTAAATTCTAGTAAAAAACTGGTCAAATCCGATGATACCCGATGTTAGCCGATGAAACCCGATGAAACCCGAAGTTAGCCGATGAACATCGGGTTTTCATCTTCCAACATCGGGTTTCATCGGGTTTCATCGTCCATTATCGGGTTTCATCGGGTTTCATCGTCCATTATCGGGTCTGGTCAAAATCTTGTCAAATTCTGGTCAAAAACTGGTCAAATTCTGGTCAATTTTTGGTCAAATTCTGGTCAACTTTTGGTCAAATTCTTGTCAAAAGCTGGTCAATTTCTGGAAAAATTCTGGTTAAATTCTAGTAAAAAACTGGTCAAATTCTGGTCAAATTTTGGTCAAATTCTGGTCAAATTTTGGTCAAATTCTTGTCAAAAGCTGGTCAATTTCTGGAAAAAAAATCGGGTTAAATTCTAGTAAAAAACTGGTCAAATCCGATGATACCCGATGTTAGCCGATGAAAGCCGATGAAACCCGAAGTTAGCCGATGAACATCGGTTTTCATCTTATAACATCGGGTTTCATCGGGTTTCATCGTCCATTATCGGGTTTCATCGGGTTTCATCGTCCATTATCGGGTATCGTCGGGTTTCATCGTCGAATATCGGGTATCATCGGCTAACATCGGGTTTCATCGGGCTTCATCGGCTAACATCGGGTAGCATCGGATTACAAACCCGATAAAACCCGATGTTCCCCATAAAACACGATGAAACCCGTTGTTAGCCGATGAAACCTGATGAAATCCGATGATACCCGATATTAGACTATGAAACCCGACGATGCCCGATATTCGACGATGAAACCCGATGAAACCCGATGTTCGCCCATGAAAACCGATGTAATCCGATGGCACCCGATGTTAGCTGATGAAACCCGATGAATCCCGATGAAACCCGATGAAACCCGATGTTCCCCGATAAAACCTGATGTTCAACCATATAACCCGATGAAACCCGTTGTTAGCCGATGAAACCCGATGATACCCGATTATGAACGATGAAACCCGATGAAACCCGATGTTCGAAGATGAAAACCGATGTAATCCGATGATACCCGATGTTAGCCGATGAAACCCGATGAACCCGAAGTTAGCCGATGAAACCCGATGATACCCGATGTTCGCCGATGAAACTGGATGTTTACCGATGACAACTGATGAAACCCGATGTTAGCCGATGAAACCCGATGATACCATGAAACCCGTTGTTAGCCGATGAAACCCGATGATACCCGATTATGAACGATGAAACCCGATGAAACCCGATGTTCGAAGATGAAAACCGATGTAATCCGATGATACCCGATGTTAGCCGATGAAACCCGATGAAACCCGAAGTTAGCCGATGAAACCCGATGATACCCGATGTTCGCCGATGAAACTGGATGTTTACCGATGACAACTGATGAAACCCGATGTTAGCCGATGAAACCCGATGATACCCGATGTTCGCCGATGAAACCCGATGATACCCGACATGCGACGATGACACCCGGTGATACCCGATATTCGACGATGAAACCCGATGAAATCCGATGAAACCCGTTGTTAGCCGATGAAACCCGATGAATCCCGATGCTCGCAGATGAAACTGGATGTTTACCGATGACAACCGATGAAACCCGTTGTTAGCCGATGAAAGCCGATGAAACCTGATGATAGCCGATGTTCGCCGAACGGGTTACATCGGCTAACATCGGGTTTCATCGGGTTTCATCGGCTAACATCGGGTATCATCGGATTACATCGGTTTTCATCTTCGAACATCGGATTTCATCGGGTTTCAACGGCTAACATCGGGTAGCATCGGATTACATCGGTTTCATAGGGTTTCATCGTCGAATATCGGGTATCATCGGGTTTCATCGTCGCATGTCGGGTATCATCGGGTTTCATCGGCGAACAGCGGGTACCATCGGGTTTCATCGGCTAACATCGGGTTTCATCGGGTTACATCGGCTAACATCGGGTTTCATCGGGTTTCATCGGCGCACATCGGGTTTCATCGGGTTTCATCGGCTAACATCGGGTATCATCGGATTACATCGGTTTTCATCTTCGAACATCGGGTTTCATCGGGTTTCATCGTCCATAATCGGGTATCGTCGGATTTCATCGTCGAATATCGGGTATCATCGGGTTTTATCGGCGAACATCGGGTATCATCGGATTACATTGGTTTTCATCTTCGAACATCGGGTTTCATCGTCCATTATCGGGTATCGTCGGGTTTCATCGGCGAACATCGGGTATCATCGGGTTTCATCGGCACACATCGGGTTTCATCGGTGTACATCGGGTTTCATCGGCTAACATCGGGTAGCATCGGATTACATCGGTTTTCATCGGGTTTCATCGTCGAATATCGGATATCATCGGGTTTCATCGTCGCATGTCGGTTATCATCGGGTTTCATCGGCGAACATCGGGTATCACCGGGTTTCATCGGCGCACATCGGGTTTCATCGGGTTTCATCGGCTAACATGGGGTATCATCGGATTACATCGGTTTTCATCTTCGAGCATCGGGTTTCATCGGGTTTCATCGTCGCATGTCGGGTATCATCAGGTTTCATCGTCGAATATCGGGTATCATCTTTTTCATCGGCTAACATCGGGTTTCATCGGTTTCATCGGCTAACATCGGGTTTCATCGGCTAACATCGGGTAGCATCGGATTACATCGGTTTTCATCGGGTTTCATCGTCGAATATCGGGTATCATCGGGTTTCATCGTCGCATGTCGGTTATCATCGGGTTTCATCGGCGAACATCGGGTATCACCGGTTTCATCGGCGCACATCGGGTTTCATCGGGTTTCATCGGCTAACATCGGGTATCATCGGATTACATCGGTTTTCATCTTCGAGCCTCGGGTTTCATCGGGTTTCATCGTCGCATGTCGGGTATCATCAGGTTTCATCGTCGAATATCGGGTATCATCTTTTTCATCGGCTAACATCGGGTTTCATCGGGTTTCATCGGCTAACATCGGGTTTCATCGGCTAACATCGGGTAGCATCGGATTACATCGGTTTTCGTCGGGTTTCATCGTCGAATATCTGGTATCATCGGTTTCATCGTCGCATGTCGGGTATCATCTTGTTTCATCGGCGAACATCGGGTATCATCGGATTACATCGGTTTTCATCTTCGAACATCGGGTTTCATCGTCCATTATCGGGTATCGTCGGGTTTCATCGTCGAATATCGGGTATCATCGGGTTTCATCGGCTAACATCGGGTTTCATCGGGTTTCATCGGCTAACATCGGGTTCTGAAAAATTCTGAAGAAAATCTGGTTAAATTCTGGTAAAAAAACTGGTCAAATTCTGGTGAAATTTTTGTAAAATTCTGGTCAAATTTTGGTCAAATTCTGGTAAAATTCTGGTCAAATTTTGGTCAAATTCTGGTCAAATTTTGGTCAAATTCTGTTCAAATTCTGGTCAAAAGCTGGTCAAATTCTGGAAAAAATCTGGTTAAATTCTGGTAAAAAACTGGTCAAATTCTGGTCAACTTTTGGTCAAATTCTTGTCAAAATCTGGTCAATTTCTGGAAAAAATCAGGTTAAATTCTAGTAAAAAACTGGTAAAATTCTGGTCAAATTTTGGTCAAATTCTGGTAAAATTTTGGTCAAATTCTTGTCAAAAGCTGGTCAATTTCTGGAAAAAAATCGGGTTAAATTCTAGTAAAAAACTGGTCAAATCCGATGATACCCGATGTTAGCCGATGAAACCCGATGAAACCCGAAGTTAGCCGATGAACATCGGGTTTTCATCTTCCAACATCGGGTTTCATCGGGTTTCATCGTCCATTATCGGTTTCATCGGGTTTCATCGTCCATTATCGGTCTGGTCAAAATCTTGTCAAATTCTGGTCAAAAACTGGTCAAATTCTGGTCAATTTTTGGTCAAATTCTGGTCAACTTTTGGTCAAATTCTTGTCAAAAGCTGGTCAATTTCTGGAAAAAATTCTGGTTAAATTCTAGTAAAAAACTGGTTACAAATTCTGGTCAAATTTTGGTCAAATTCTGGTCAAATTTTGGTCAAATTCTTGTCAAAAGCTGGTCAATTTCTGGAAAAAAATCGGGTTAAATTCTAGTAAAAAACTGGTCAAATCCGATGATACCCGATGTTAGCCGATGAAAGCCGATGTAACCCGAAGTTAGCCGATGAACATCGGGTTTTCATCTTATAACATCGGGTTTCATCGGGTTTCATCGTCCATTATCGGGTTTCATCGGGTTTCATCGTCCATTATCGGGTATCGTCGGGTTTCATCGTCGAATATCGGGTATCATCGGCTAACATCGGGTTTCATCGGGCTTCATCGGCTAACATCGGGTAGCATCGGATTACAAACCCGATAAAACCCGATGTTCCCCCATAAAACACGATGAAACCCGTTGTTAGCCGATGAAACCTGATGAAATCCGATGATACCCGATATTAGACGATGAAACCCGACGATGCCCGATATTCGACGATGAAACCCGATGAAACCCGATGTTCGCCCATGAAACCGATGTAATCCGATGGCACCCGATGTTAGCTGATGAAACCCGATGAATCCCGATGAAACCCGATGAAACCCGATGTTCCCCGATAAAACCTGATGTTCAACCATATAACCCGATGAAACCCGTTGTTAGCCGATGAAACCCGATGATACCCGATTATGAACGATGAAACCCGATGAAACCCGATGTTCGAAGATGAAAACCGATGTAATCCGATGATACCCGATGTTAGCCGATGAAACCCGATGAAACCCGAAGTTAGCCGATGAAACCCGATGATACCCGATGTTCGCCGATGAAACTGGATGTTTACCGATGACAACTGATGAAACCCGATGTTAGCCGATGAAACCCGATGATACCCGATGTTCGCCGATGAAACCCGATGATACCCGACATGCGACGATGACACCCGGTGATACCCGATATTCGACGATGAAACCCGATGAAATCCGATGAAACCCGTTGTTAGCCGATGAAACCCGATGAATCCCGATGATAGCCGATGTTCGCCGAATGGGTTACATCGGCTAACATCGGGTTTCATCGGGTTTCATCGGCTAACATCGGGTATCATCGGATTACATCGGTTTTCATCTTCGAACATCGGGTTTCATCGGGTTTCATCGGGTTTCAACGGCTAACATCGGGTAGCATCGGATTACATCGGTTTTCATAGGGTTTCATCGTCGAATATCGGGTATCATCGGGTTTCATCGTCGCATGTCGGGTATCATCGGTTTCATCGGCGAACAGCGGGTACCATCGGTTTCATCGGCTAACATCGGGTTTCATCGGGTTACATCGGCTAACATCGGGTTTCATCGGGTTTCATCGGCGCACATCGGGTTCATCGGGTTTCATCGGCTAACATCGGGTATCATCGGATTACATCGGTTTTCATCTTCGAACATCGGGTTTCATCGGGTTTCATCGTCCATAATCGGGTATCGTCGGATTTCATCGTCGAATATCGGGTATCATCGGGTTTTATCGGCGAACATCGGGTATCATCGGATTACATTGGTTTTCATCTTCGAACATCGGGTTTCATCGTCCATTATCGGGTATCGTCGGGTTTCATCGGCGAACATCGGGTATCATCGGTTTCATCGGCACACATCGGGTTTCATCGGTGTACATCGGGTTTCATCGGCTAACATCGGGTAGCATCGGATTACATCGGTTTTCATCGGGTTTCATCGTCGAATATCGGATATCATCGGGTTTCATCGTCGCATGTCGGTTATCATCGGGTTTCATCGGCGAACATCGGGTATCACCGGGTTTCATCGGCGCACATCGGGTTTCATCGGGTTTCATCGGCTAACATCGGGTATCATCGGATTACATCGGTTTTCATCTTCGAGCATCGGGTTTCATCGGGTTTCATCGTCGCATGTCGGGTATCATCAGGTTTCATCGTCGAATATCGGGTATCATCTTTTTCATCGGCTAACATCGGGTTTCATCGGGTTTCATCGGCTAACATCGGGTTTCATCGGCTAACATCGGGTAGCATCGGATTACATCGGTTTTCGTCGGGTTTCATCGTCGAATATCTGGTATCATCGGGTTTCATCGTCGCATGTCGGGTATCATCTTGTTTCATCGGCGAACATCGGGTATCATCGGATTACATCGGTTTTCATCTTCGAACATCGGGTTTCATCGTCCATTATCGGGTATCGTCGGGTTTCATCGTCGAATATCGGGTATCATCGGGTTTCATCGGCTAACATCGGGTTTCATGGGTTTCATCGGCTAACATCGGGTTCTGAAAAATTCTGAAGAAAATCTGGTTAAATTCTGGTAAAAAAACTGGTCAAATTCTGGTGAAATTTTTGTAAAATTCTGGTCAATTTTGGTCAAATTCTGGTAAAATTCTGGTCAAATTTTGGTCAAATTCTGGTCAAATTTTGGTCAAATTCTGTTCAAATTCTGGTCAAAAGCTGGTCAAATTCTGGAAAAAAATCTGGTTAAATTCTGGTAAAAAACTGGTCAAATTCTGGTCAACTTTTGGTCAAATTCTTGTCAAAATCTGGTCAATTTCTGGAAAAAAATCAGGTTAAATTCTAGTAAAAACTGGTAAAATTCTGGTCAAATTTTGGTCAAATTCTGGTAAAATTTTGGTCAAATTCTTGTCAAAAGCTGGTCAATTTCTGGAAAAAATCGGGTTAAATTCTAGTAAAAAACTGGTCAAATCCGATGATACCCGATGTTAGCCGATGAAACCCGATGAAACCCGAAGTAGCCGATGAACATCGGGTTTTCATCTTCCAACATCGGGTTTCATCGGGTTTCATCGTCCATTATCGGGTTTCATCGGGTTTCATCGTCCATTATCGGGTCTGGTCAAAATCTTGTCAAATTCTGGTCAAAAACTGGTCAAATTCTGGTCAATTTTTGGTCAAATTCTGGTCAACTTTTGGTCAAATTCTTGTCAAAGCTGGTCAATTTCTGGAAAAAATTCTGGTTAAATTCTAGTAAAAAACTGGTCAAATTCTGGTCAAATTTTGGTCAAATTCTGGTCAAATTTTGGTCAAATTCTTGTCAAAAGCTGGTCAATTTCTGGAAAAAAAATCGGGTTAAATTCTAGTAAAAAACTGGTCAAATCCGATGATACCCGATGTTAGCCGATGAAAGCCGATGAAACCCGAAGTTAGCCGATGAACATCGGGTTTTCATCTTATAACATCGGGTTTCATCGGGTTTCATCGTCCATTATCGGGTTTCATCGGGTTTCATCGTCCATTATCGGGTATCGTCGGGTTTCATCGTCGAATATCGGGTATCATCGGCTAACATCGGGTTTCATCGGGCTTCATCGGCTAACATCGGGTAGCATCGGATTACAAACCCGATAAAACCCGATGTTCCCCATAAAACACGATGAAACCGTTGTTAGCCGATGAAACCTGATGAAACCCGATGATACCCGATATTAGACTATGAAACCCGACGATGCCCGATATTCGACGATGAAACCCGATGAAACCCGACGTTCGCCCATGAAACCGATGTAATCCGATGGCACCCGAAGTTAGCCGATGAACATCGGGTTTTCATCTTCCAACATCGGGTTTCATCGGTTTTCATCGTCCATTATCGGGTTTCATCGGGTTTCATCGTCCATTATCGGGTCTGGTCAAAATCTTGTCAAATTCTGGTCAAAAACTGGTCAAATTCTGGTCAATTTTTGGTCAATTCTGGTCAACTTTTGGTCAAATTCTTGTCAAAAGCTGGTCAATTTCTGGAAAAAATTCTGGTTAAATTCTAGTAAAAAACTGGTCAAATTCTGGTCAAATTTTGGTCAAATTCTGGTCAAATTTTGGTCAAATTCTTGTCAAAAGCTGGTCAATTTCTGGAAAAAAAATCGGGTTAAATTCTAGTAAAAAACTGGTCAAATCCGATGATACCCGATGTTAGCCGATGAAAGCCGATGAAACCCGAAGTTAGCCGATGAACATCGGGTTTTCATCTTATAACATCGGGTTTCATCGGGTTTCATCGTCCATTATCGGGTTTCATCGGGTTTCATCGTCCATTATCGGGTATCGTCGGGTTTCATCGTCGAATATCGGGTATCATCGGCTAACATCGGGTTTCATCGGGCTTCATCGGCTAACATCGGGTAGCATCGGATTACAAACCCGATAAAACCCGATGTTCCCCCATAAAACACGATGAAACCCGTTGTTAGCCGATGAAACCTGATGAAACCCGATGATACCCGATATTAGACTATGAAACCCGACGATGCCCGATATTCGACGATGAAACCCGATGAAACCCGAGGTTCGCCCATGAAAACCGATGTAATCCGATGGCACCCGATGTTAGCTGATGAAACCCGATGAATCCCGATGAAACCCGATGAACCCGATGTTCTACGATAAAACCTGATGTTCAACCATATAACCCGATGAAACCCGTTGTTAGCCGATGAAACCCGATGATACCCGATTATGAACGATGAAACCCGATGAAACCCGATGTTCGAAGATGAAAACCGATGTAATCCGATGATACCCGATGTTAGCCGATGAAACCCGATGAAACCCGAAGTTAGCCGATGAAACCCGATGATACCCGATGTTCGCCGATGAAACTGGATGTTTACCGATGACAACTGATGAAACCCGATGTTAGCCGATGAAACCCGATGATACCCGATGTTCGCCGATGAAACCCGATGATACCCGACATGCGACGATGACACCCGGTGATACCCGATATTCGACGATGAAACCCGATGAAATCCGATGAAACCCGTTGTTAGCCGATGAAACCCGATGAATCCCGATGCTCGCAGATGAAACTGGATGTTTACCGATGACAACCGATGAAACCCGTTGTTAGCCGATGAAAGCCGATGTTCGCCGAACGGGTTACATCGGCTAACATCGGGTTTCATCGGGTTTCATCGGCTAACATCGGGTATCATCGGATTACATCGGTTTTCATCTTCGAACATCGGGTTTCATCGGGTTTCAACGGCTAACATCGGGTAGCATCGGATTACATCGGTTTTCATAGGGTTTCATCGTCGAATATCGGGTATCATCGGGTTTCATCGTCGCATGTCGGGTATCATCGGGTTTCATCGGCGAACAGCGGGTACCATCGGGTTTCATCGGCTAACATCGGGTTTCATCGGGTTACATCGGCTAACATCGGGTTTCATCGGGTTTCATCGGCGCACATCGGGTTTCATCGGGTTTCATCGGCTAACATCGGGTATCATCGGATTACATCGGTTTTCATCTTCGAACATCGGGTTTCATCGGGTTTCATCGTCCATAATCGGGTATCGTCGGATTTCATCGTCGAATATCGGGTATCATCGGGTTTTATCGGCGAACATCGGGTATCATCGGATTACATTGGTTTTCATCTTCGAACATCGGGTTTCATCGTCCATTATCGGGTATCGTCGGGTTTCATCGGCGAACATCGGGTATCATCGGGTTTCATCGGCACACATCGGGTTTCATCGGTGTACATCGGGTTTCATCGGCTAACATCGGGTAGCATCGGATTACATCGGTTTTCATCGGGTTTCATCGTCGAATATCGGATATCATCGGGTTTCATCGTCGCATGTCGGTTATCATCGGGTTTCATCGGCGAACATCGGGTATCACCGGGTTTCATCGGCGCACATCGGGTTTCATCGGGTTTCATCGGCTAACATCGGGTATCATCGGATTACATCGGTTTTCATCTTCGAGCATCGGGTTTCATCGGGTTTCATCGTCGCATGTCGGGTATCATCAGGTTTCATCGTCGAATATCGGGTATCATCTTTTTCATCGGCTAACATCGGGTTTCATCGGGTTTCATCGGCTAACATCGGGTTTCATCGGCTAACATCGGGTAGCATCGGATTACATCGGTTTTCGTCGGGTTTCATCGTCGAATATCTGGTATCATCGGGTTTCATCGTCGCATGTCGGGTATCATCTTGTTTCATCGGCGAACATCGGGTATCATCGGATTACATCGGTTTTCATCTTCGAACATCGGGTTTCATCGTCCATTATCGGGTATCGTCGGGTTTCATCGTCGAATATCGGGTATCATCGGGTTTCATCGGCTAACATCGGGTTTCATGGGTTTCATCGGCTAACATCGGGTTCTGAAAAATTCTGAAGAAAATCTGGTTAAATTCTGGTAAAAAAATGGTCAAATTCTGGTGAAATTTTTGTAAAATTCTGGTCAAATTTTGGTCAATTCTGGTAAAATTCTGGTCAAATTTTGGTCAAATTCTGGTCAAATTTTGGTCAAATTCTGTTCAAATTCTGGTCAAAAGCTGGTCAAATTCTGGAAAAAAATCTGGTTAAATCTGGTAAAAAACTGGTCAATTCTGGTCAACTTTGGTCAAATTCTTGTCAAAATCTGGTCAATTTCTGGAAAAAATCAGGTTAAATTCTAGTAAAAAACTGGTAAAATTCTGGTCAAATTTTGGTCAAATTCTGGTAAAATTTTGGTCAAATTCTTGTCAAAAGCTGGTCAATTTCTGGAAAAAATCGGGTTAAATTCTAGTAAAAAACTGGTCAAATCCGATGATACCCGATGTTAGCCGATGAAACCCGATGAAACCCGAAGTTAGCCGATGAACATCGGGTTTTCATCTTCCAACATCGGGTTTCATCGGGTTTCATCGTCCATTATCGGGTTTCATCGGTTTCATCGTCCATTATCGGGTCTGGTCAAAATCTTGTCAAATTCTGGTCAAAAACTGGTCAAATTCTGGTCAATTTTTGGTCAAATTCTGGTCAACTTTTGGTCAAATTCTTGTCAAAAGCTGGTCAATTTCTGGAAAAAATTCTGGTTAAATTCTAGTAAAAACTGGTCAAATTCTGGTCAAATTTTGGTCAAATTCTGGTCAAATTTTGGTCAAATTCTTGTCAAAAGCTGGTCAATTTCTGGAAAAAAAATCGGGTTAAATTCTAGTAAAAAACTGGTCAAATCCGATGATACCCGATGTTAGCCGATGAAAGCCGATGAACCCGAAGTTAGCCGATGAACATCGGGTTTTCATCTTATAACATCGGGTTTCATCGGGTTTCATCGTCCATTATCGGGTTTCATCGGGTTTCATCGTCCATTATCGGGTATCGTCGGTTCATCGTCGAATATCGGGTATCATCGGCTAACATCGGGTTTCATCGGCTTCATCGGCTAACATCGGGTAGCATCGGATTACAAACCCGATAAACCCGATGTTCCCCATAAAACACGATGAAACCCGTTGTTAGCCGATGAAACCTGATGAAACCCGATGATACCCGATATTAGACTATGAAACCCGACGATGCCCGATATTCGACGATGAAACCCGATGAAACCCGAGGTTCGCCCATGAAAACCGATGTAATCCGATGGCACCCGAAGTTAGCCGATGAACATCGGGTTTTCATCTTCCAACATCGGGTTTCATCGGGTTTCATCGTCCATTATCGGGTTTCATCGGGTTTCATCGTCCATTATCGGGTCTGGTCAAAATCTTGTCAAATTCTGGTCAAAAACTGGTCAAATTCTGGTCAATTTTTGGTCAAATTCTGGTCAACTTTTGGTCAAATTCTTGTCAAAAGCTGGTCAATTTCTGGAAAAAATTCTGGTTAAATTCTAGTAAAAAACTGGTCAAATTCTGGTCAAATTTTGGTCAAATTCTGGTCAAATTTTGGTCAAATTCTTGTCAAAAGCTGGTCAATTTCTGGAAAAAAAATCGGGTTAAATTCTAGTAAAAAACTGGTCAAATCCGATGATACCCGATGTTAGCCGATGAAAGCCGATGAAACCCGAAGTTAGCCGATGAACATCGGGTTTTCATCTTATAACATCGGGTTTCATCGGTTTCATCGTCCATTATCGGGTTTCATCGGGTTTCATCGTCCATTATCGGGTATCGTCGGGTTTCATCGTCGAATATCGGGTATCATCGGCTAACATCGGGTTTCATCGGGCTTCATCGGCTAACATCGGGTAGCATCGGATTACAAACCCGATAAAACCCGATGTTCCCCCATAAAACACGATGAAACCCGTTGTTAGCCGATGAAACCTGATGAAACCCGATGATACCCGATATTAGACTATGAAACCCGACGATGCCCGATATTCGACGATGAAACCCGATGAAACCCGAGGTTCGCCCATGAAAACCGATGTAATCCGATGGCACCCGATGTTAGCTGATGAAACCCGATGAATCCCGATGAAACCCGATGAAACCCGATGTTCTACGATAAAACCTGATGTTCAACCATATAACCCGATGAAACCCGTTGTTAGCCGATGAAACCCGATGATACCCGATTATGAACGATGAAACCCGATGAAACCCGATGTTCGAAGATGAAAACCGATGTAATCCGATGATACCCGATGTTAGCCGATGAAACCCGATGAAACCCGAAGTTAGCCGATGAAACCCGATGATACCCGATGTTCGCCGATGAAACTGGATGTTTACCGATGACAACTGATGAAACCCGATGTTAGCCGATGAAACCCGATGATACCCGATGTTCGCCGATGAAACCCGATGATACCCGACATGCGACGATGACACCCGGTGATACCCGATATTCGACGATGAAACCCGATGAAATCCGATGAAACCCGTTGTTAGCCGATGAAACCCGATGAATCCCGATGCTCGCAGATGAAACTGGATGTTTACCGATGACAACCGATGAAACCCGTTGTTAGCCGATGAAAGCCGATGTTCGCCGAACGGGTTACATCGGCTAACATCGGGTTTCATCGGGTTTCATCGGCTAACATCGGGTATCATCGGATTACATCGGTTTTCATCTTCGAACATCGGGTTTCATCGGGTTTCAACGGCTAACATCGGGTAGCATCGGATTACATCGGTTTTCATAGGGTTTCATCGTCGAATATCGGGTATCATCGGGTTTCATCGTCGCATGTCGGGTATCATCGGGTTTCATCGGCGAACAGCGGGTACCATCGGGTTTCATCGGCTAACATCGGGTTTCATCGGGTTACATCGGCTAACATCGGGTTTCATCGGGTTTCATCGGCGCACATCGGGTTTCATCGGGTTTCATCGGCTAACATCGGGTATCATCGGATTACATCGGTTTTCATCTTCGAACATCGGGTTTCATCGGGTTTCATCGTCCATAATCGGGTATCGTCGGATTTCATCGTCGAATATCGGGTATCATCGGGTTTTATCGGCGAACATCGGGTATCATCGGATTACATTGGTTTTCATCTTCGAACATCGGGTTTCATCGTCCATTATCGGGTATCGTCGGGTTTCATCGGCGAACATCGGGTATCATCGGGTTTCATCGGCACACATCGGGTTTCATCGGTGTACATCGGGTTTCATCGGCTAACATCGGGTAGCATCGGATTACATCGGTTTTCATCGGGTTTCATCGTCGAATATCGGGTATCATCGGGTTTCATCGTCGCATGTCGGTTATCATCGGGTTTCATCGGCGAACATCGGGTATCACCGGGTTTCATCGGCGCACATCGGGTTTCATCGGGTTTCATCGGCTAACATCGGGTATCATCGGATTACATCGGTTTTCATCTTCGAGCATCGGGTTTCATCGGGTTTCATCGTCGCATGTCGGGTATCATCAGGTTTCATCGTCGAATATCGGGTATCATCTTTTTCATCGGCTAACATCGGGTTTCATCGGGTTTCATCGGCTAACATCGGGTTTCATCGGCTAACATCGGGTAGCATCGGATTACATCGGTTTTCATCGGGTTTCATCGTCGAATATCGGGTATCATCGGGTTTCATCGTCGCATGTCGGTTATCATCGGGTTTCATCGGCGAACATCGGGTATCACCGGGTTTCATCGGCGCACATCGGGTTTCATCGGGTTTCATCGGCTAACATCGGGTATCATCGGATTACATCGGTTTTCATCTTCGAGCCTCGGGTTTCATCGGGTTTCATCGTCGCATGTCGGGTATCATCAGGTTTCATCGTCGAATATCGGGTATCATCTTTTTCATCGGCTAACATCGGGTTTCATCGGGTTTCATCGGCTAACATCGGGTTTCATCGGCTAACATCGGGTAGCATCGGATTACATCGGTTTTCGTCGGGTTTCATCGTCGAATATCTGGTATCATCGGGTTTCATCGTCGCATGTCGAGTATCATCTTGTTTCATCGGCGAACATCGGGTATCATCGGATTACATCGGTTTTCATCTTCGAACATCGGGTTTCATCGTCCATTATCGGGTATCGTCGGGTTTCATCGTCGAATATCGGGTATCATCGGGTTTCATCGGCTAACATCGGGTTTCATCGGGTTTCATCGGCTAACATCGGGTTCTGAAAAATTCTGAAGAAAATCTGGTTAAATTCTGGTAAAAAAACTGGTCAAATTCTGGTGAAATTTTTGTAAAATTCTGGTCAAATTTTGGTCAAATTCTGGTAAAATTCTGGTCAACTTTTGGTCAAATTCTGGTCAAATTTTGGTCAAATTCTGTTCAAATTCTGGTCAAAAGCTGGTCAAATTCTGGAAAAAATCTGGTAAAATTCTGGTAAAAAACTGGTCAAATTCTGGTCAACTTTTGGTCAAATTCTTGTCAAAATCTGGTCAATTTCTGGAAAAAAATCTGGTTAAATTCTAGTAAAAAACTGGTAAAATTCTGGTCAAATTTTGGTCAAATTCTGGTAAAATTTTGGTCAAATTCTTGTCAAAAGCTGGTCAATTTCTGGAAAAAAATCGGTTTAAATTCTAGTAAAAAACTGGTCAAATCCGATGATACCCGATGTTAGCCGATGAAACCCGATGAAACCCGAAGTTAGCCGATGAACATCGGGTTTTCATCTTCCAACATCGGGTTTCATCGGTTTCATCGTCCATTATCGGGTTTCATCGGGTTTCATCGTATATTATCGGGTCTGGTCAAAATCTTGTCAAATTCTGGTCAAAAACTGGTCAAATTCTGGTCAAATTTTGGTCAAATTCTGGTCAAATTTTGGTCAAATTCTTGTCAAAAGCTGGTCAATTTCTGAAAAAAAATCGGGTTAAATTCTAGTAAAAAACTGGTCAAATCCGATGATACCCGATGTTAGCCGATGAAAGCCGATGTAACCCGAAGTTAGCCGATGAACATCGGGTTTTCATCTTATAACATCGGGTTTCATCGGGTTTCATCGTCCATTATCGGGTTTCATCGGGTTTCATCGTCCATTATCGGGTATCGTCGGGTTTCATCGTCGAATATCGGGTATCATCGGCTAACATCGGGTTTCATCGGGCTTCATCGGCTAACATCGGGTAGCATCGGATTACAAACCCGATAAAACCCGATGTTCCCCCATAAAACACGATGAAACCCGTTGTTAGCCGATGAAACCTGATGAAACCCGATGATACCCGATATTAGACTATGAAACCCGACGATGCCCGATATTCGACGATGAAACCCGATGAAACCCGAGGTTCGCCCATGAAAACCGATGTAATCCGATGGCACCCGATGTTAGCTGATGAAACCCGATGAATCCCGATGAAACCCGATGAAACCCGATGTTCTACGATAAAACCTGATGTTCAACCATATAACCCGATGAAACCCGTTGTTAGCCGATGAAACCCGATGATACCCGATTATGAACGATGAAACCCGATGAAACCCGATGTTCGAAGATGAAAACCGATGTAATCCGATGATACCCGATGTTAGCCGATGAAACCCGATGAAACCCGAAGTTAACCGATGAAACCCGATGATACCCGATGTTCGCCGATGAAACTGGATGTTTACCGATGACAACTGATGAAACCCGATGTTAGCCGATGAAACCCGATAATACCCGATGTTCGCCGATGAAACCCGATGATACCGACATGCGACGATGACACCCGGTGATACCCGATATTCGACGATGAAACCCGATGAAATCCGATGAAACCCGTTGTTAGCCGATGAAACCCGATGAATCCCGATGCTCGCAGATGAAACTGGATGTTTACCGATGACAACCGATGAAACCCGTTGTTAGCCGATGAAAGCCGATGTTCGCCGAACGGGTTACATCGGCTAACATCGGGTTTCATCGGGTTTCATCGGCTAACATCGGGTATCATCGGATTACATCGGTTTTCATCTTCGAACATCGGGTTTCATCGGGTTTCAACGGCTAACATCGGGTAGCATCGGATTACATCGGTTTTCATAGGGTTTCATCGTCGAATATCGGGTATCATCGGGTTTCATCGTCGCATGTCGGGTATCATCGGGTTTCATCGGCGAACAGCGGGTACCATCGGGTTTCATCGGCTAACATCGGGTTTCATCGGGTTACATCGGCTAACATCGGGTTTCATCGGGTTTCATCGGCGCACATCGGGTTTCATCGGGTTTCATCGGCTAACATCGGGTATCATCGGATTACATCGGTTTTCATCTTCGAACATCGGGTTTCATCGGGTTTCATCGTCCATAATCGGGTATCGTCGGATTTCATCGTCGAATATCGGGTATCATCGGGTTTTATCGGCGAACATCGGGTATCATCGGATTACATTGGTTTTCATCTTCGAACATCGGGTTTCATCGTCCATTATCGGGTATCGTCGGGTTTCATCGGCGAACATCGGGTATCATCGGGTTTCATCGGCACACATCGGGTTTCATCGGTGTACATCGGGTTTCATCGGCTAACATCGGGTAGCATCGGATTACATCGGTTTTCATCGGGTTTCATCGTCGAATATCGGGTATCATCGGGTTTCATCGTCGCATGTCGGTTATCATCGGGTTTCATCGGCGAACATCGGGTATCACCGGGTTTCATCGGCGCACATCGGGTTTCATCGGGTTTCATCGGCTAACATCGGGTATCATCGGATTACATCGGTTTTCATCTTCGAGCATCGGGTTTCATCGGGTTTCATCGTCGCATGTCGGGTATCATCAGGTTTCATCGTCGAATATCGGGTATCATCTTTTTCATCGGCTAACATCGGGTTTCATCGGGTTTCATCGGCTAACATCGGGTTTCATCGGCTAACATCGGGTAGCATCGGATTACATCGGTTTTCATCGGGTTTCATCGTCGAATATCGGGTATCATCGGGTTTCATCGTCGCATGTCGGTTATCATCGGGTTTCATCGGCGAACATCGGGTATCACCGGGTTTCATCGGCGCACATCGGGTTTCATCGGGTTTCATCGGCTAACATCGGGTATCATCGGATTACATCGGTTTTCATCTTCGAGCCTCGGGTTTCATCGGGTTTCATCGTCGCATGTCGGGTATCATCAGGTTTCATCGTCGAATATCGGGTATCATCTTTTTCATCGGCTAACATCGGGTTTCATCGGGTTTCATCGGCTAACATCGGGTTTCATCGGCTAACATCGGGTAGCATCGGATTACATCGGTTTTCGTCGGGTTTCATCGTCGAATATCTGGTATCATCGGGTTTCATCGTCGCATGTCGAGTATCATCTTGTTTCATCGGCGAACATCGGGTATCATCGGATTACATCGGTTTTCATCTTCGAACATCGGGTTTCATCGTCCATTATCGGGTATCGTCGGGTTTCATCGTCGAATATCGGGTATCATCGGGTTTCATCGGCTAACATCGGGTTTCATCGGGTTTCATCGGCTAACATCGGGTTCTGAAAAATTCTGAAGAAAATCTGGTTAAATTCTGGTAAAAAAACTGGTCAAATTCTGGTGAAATTTTTGTAAAATTCTGGTCAAATTTTGGTCAAATTCTGGTAAAATTCTGGTCAACTTTTGGTCAAATTCTGGTCAAATTTTGGTCAAATTCTGTTCAAATTCTGGTCAAAAGCTGGTCAAATTCTGGAAAAAATCTGGTAAAATTCTGGTAAAAAACTGGTCAAATTCTGGTCAACTTTTGGTCAAATTCTTGTCAAAATCTGGTCAATTTCTGGAAAAAAATCTGGTTAAATTCTAGTAAAAAACTGGTAAAATTCTGGTCAAATTTTGGTCAAATTCTGGTAAAATTTTGGTCAAATTCTTGTCAAAAGCTGGTCAATTTCTGGAAAAAAATCGGGTTAAATTCTAGTAAAAAACTGGTCAAATCCGATGATACCCGATGTTAGCCGATGAAACCCGATGAAACCCGAAGTTAGCCGATGAACATCGGGTTTTCATCTTCCAACATCGGGTTTCATCGGGTTTCATCGTCCATTATCGGGTTTCATCGGGTTTCATCGTATATTATCGGGTCTGGTCAAAATCTTGTCAAATTCTGGTCAAAAACTGGTCAAATTCTGGTCAAATTTTGGTCAAATTCTGGTCAAATTTTGGTCAAATTCTTGTCAAAAGCTGGTCAATTTCTGGAAAAAAAATCGGGTTAAATTCTAGTAAAAAACTGGTCAAATCCGATGATACCCGATGTTAGCCGATGAAAGCCGATGTAACCCGAAGTTAGCCGATGAACATCGGGTTTTCATCTTATAACATCGGGTTTCATCGGGTTTCATCGTCCATTATCGGGTTTCATCGGGTTTCATCGTCCATTATCGGGTATCGTCGGGTTTCATCGTCGAATATCGGGTATCATCGGCTAACATCGGGTTTCATCGGGCTTCATCGGCTAACATCGGGTAGCATCGGATTACAAACCCGATAAAACCCGATGTTCCCCCATAAAACACGATGAAACCCGTTGTTAGCCGATGAAACCTGATGAAACCCGATGATACCCGATATTAGACTATGAAACCCGACGATGCCCGATATTCGACGATGAAACCCGATGAAACCCGAGGTTCGCCCATGAAAACCGATGTAATCCGATGGCACCCGATGTTAGCTGATGAAACCCGATGAATCCCGATGAAACCCGATGAAACCCGATGTTCTACGATAAAACCTGATGTTCAACCATATAACCCGATGAAACCCGTTGTTAGCCGATGAAACCCGATGATACCCGATTATGAACGATGAAACCCGATGAAACCCGATGTTCGAAGATGAAAACCGATGTAATCCGATGATACCCGATGTTAGCCGATGAAACCCGATGAAACCCGAAGTTACCGATGAAACCCGATGATACCCGATGTTCGCCGATGAAACTGGATGTTTACCGATGACAACTGATGAAACCCGATGTTAGCCGATGAAACCCGATAATACCCGATGTTCGCCGATGAAACCCGATGATACCCGACATGCGACGATGACACCCGGTGATACCCGATATTCGACGATGAAACCCGATGAAATCCGATGAAACCCGTTGTTAGCCGATGAAACCCGATGAATCCCGATGCTCGCAGATGAAACTGGATGTTTACCGATGACAACCGATGAAACCCGTTGTTAGCCGATGAAAGCCGATGAAACCTGATGATAGCCGATGTTCGCCGAACGGGTTACATCGGCTAACATCGGGTTTCATCGGGTTTCATCGGCTAACATCGGGTATCATCGGATTACATCGGTTTTCATCTTCGAACATCGGGTTTCATCGGGTTTCATCGGGTTTCAACGGCTAACATCGGGTAGCATCGGATTACATCGGTTTTCATAGGGTTTCATCGTCGAATATCGGGTATCATCGGGTTTCATCGTCGCATGTCGGGTATCATCGGGTTTCATCGGCGAACAGCGGGTACCATCGGGTTTCATCGGCTAACATCGGGTTTCATCGGTTACATCGGCTAACATCGGGTTTCATCGGGTTTCATCGGCGCACATCGGGTTTCATCGGGTTTCATCGGCTAACATCGGGTATCATCGGATTACATCGGTTTTCATCTTCGAACATCGGGTTTCATCGGGTTTCATCGTCCATAATCGGGTATCGTCGGATTTCATCGTCGAATATCGGGTATCATCGGGTTTTATCGGCGAACATCGGGTATCATCGGATTACATTGGTTTTCATCTTCGAACATCGGGTTTCATCGTCCATTATCGGGTATCGTCGGGTTTCATCGGCGAACATCGGGTATCATCGGGTTTCATCGGCACACATCGGGTTTCATCGGTGTACATCGGGTTTCATCGGCTAACATCGGGTAGCATCGGATTACATCGGTTTTCATCGGGTTTCATCGTCGAATATCGGATATCATCGGGTTTCATCGTCGCATGTCGGTTATCATCGGGTTTCATCGGCGAACATCGGGTATCACCGGGTTTCATCGGCGCACATCGGGTTTCATCGGGTTTCATCGGCTAACATCGGGTATCATCGGATTACATCGGTTTTCATCTTCGAGCATCGGGTTTCATCGGGTTTCATCGTCGCATGTCGGGTATCATCAGGTTTCATCGTCGAATATCGGGTATCATCTTTTTCATCGGCTAACATCGGGTTTCATCGGGTTTCATCGGCTAACATCGGGTTTCATCGGCTAACATCGGGTAGCATCGGATTACATCGGTTTTCGTCGGGTTTCATCGTCGAATATCTGGTATCATCGGGTTTCATCGTCGCATGTCGGGTATCATCTTGTTTCATCGGCGAACATCGGGTATCATCGGATTACATCGGTTTTCATCTTCGAACATCGGGTTTCATCGTCCATTATCGGGTATCGTCGGGTTTCATCGTCGAATATCGGGTATCATCGGGTTTCATCGGCTAACATCGGGTTTCATGGGTTTCATCGGCTAACATCGGGTTCTGAAAAATTCTGAAGAAAATCTGGTTAAATTCTGGTAAAAAACTGGTCAAATTCTGGTGAAATTTTTGTAAAATTCTGGTCAAATTTTGGTCAAATTCTGGTAAAATTCTGGTCAAATTTTGGTCAAATTCTGGTCAAATTTTGGTCAAATTCTGTTCAAATTCTGGTCAAAAGCTGGTCAAATTCTGGAAAAAATCTGGTTAAATTCTGGTAAAAAACTGGTCAAATTCTGGTCAACTTTTGTCAAATTCTTGTCAAAATCTGGTCAATTTCTGGAAAAAAATCAGGTTAAATTCTAGTAAAAAACTGGTAAAATTCTGGTCAAATTTGGTCAAATTCTGGTAAAATTTTGGTCAAATTCTTGTCAAAAGCTGGTCAATTTCTGGAAAAAAATCAGGTTAAATTCTAGTAAAAAACTGGTCAAATCCGATGATACCCGATGTTAGCCGATGAAACCCGATGAAACCCGAAGTTAGCCGATGAACATCGGGTTTTCATCTTCCAACATCGGGTTTCATCGGGTTTCATCGTCCATTATCGGGTTTCATCGGGTTTCATCGTCCATTATCGGGTCTGGTCAAAATCTTGTCAAATTCTGGTCAAAAACTGGTCAAATTCTGGTCAATTTTTGGTCAAATTCTGGTCAACTTTTGGTCAAATTCTTGTCAAAAGCTGGTCAATTTCTGGAAAAAATTCTGGTTAAATTCTAGTAAAAAACTGGTCAAATTCTGGTCAAATTTTGGTCAAATTCTGGTCAAATTTTGGTCAAATTCTTGTCAAAAGCTGGTCAATTTCTGGAAAAAAAATCGGGTTAAATTCTAGTAAAAAACTGGTCAAATCCGATGATACCCGATGTTAGCCGATGAAAGCCGATGAAACCCGAAGTTAGCCGATGAACATCGGGTTTTCATCTTATAACATCGGGTTTCATCGGGTTTCATCGTCCATTATCGGGTTTCATCGGGTTTCATCGTCCATTATCGGGTATCGTCGGGTTTCATCGTCGAATATCGGGTATCATCGGCTAACATCGGGTTTCATCGGGCTTCATCGGCTAACATCGGGTAGCATCGGATTACAAACCCGATAAAACCCGATGTTCCCCATAAAACACGATGAAACCCGTTGTTAGCCGATGAAACCTGATGAAACCCGATGATACCCGATATTAGACTATGAAACCCGACGATGCCCGATATTCGACGATGAAACCCGATGAAACCCGAGGTTCGCCCATGAAAACCGATGTAATCCGATGGCACCCGATGTTAGCTGATGAAACCCGATGAATCCCGATGAAACCCGATGAAACCCGATGTTCACGATAAAACCTGATGTTCAACCATATAACCCGATGAAACCCGTTGTTAGCCGATGAAACCCGATGATACCCGATTATGAACGATGAAACCCGATGAAACCCGATGTTCGAAGATGAAAACCGATGTAATCCGATGATACCCGATGTTAGCCGATGAAACCCGATGAAACCCGAAGTTAGCCGATGAAACCCGATGATACCCGATGTTCGCCGATGAAACTGGATGTTTACCGATGACAACTGATGAACCCGATGTTAGCCGATGAAACCCGATGATACCCGATGTTCGCCGATGAAACCCGATGATACCCGACATGCGACGATGACACCCGGTGATACCCGATATTCGACGATGAAACCCGATGAAATCCGATGAAACCCGTTGTTAGCCGATGAAACCCGATGAATCCCGATGCTCGCAGATGAAACTGGATGTTTACCGATGACAACCGATGAACCCGTTGTTAGCCGATGAAAGCCGATGTTCGCCGAACGGGTTACATCGGCTGACATCGGGTTTCATCGGGTTTCATCGGCTAACATCGGGTATCATCGGATTACATCGGTTTTCATCTTCGAACATCGGGTTTCATCGGGTTTCAACGGCTAACATCGGGTAGCATCGGATTACATCGGTTTTCATAGGGTTTCATCGTCGAATATCGGGTATCATCGGGTTTCATCGTCGCATGTCGGGTATCATCGGGTTTCATCGGCGAACAGCGGGTACCATCGGGTTTCATCGGCTAACATCGGGTTTCATCGGGTTACATCGGCTAACATCGGGTTTCATCGGGTTTCATCGGCGCACATCGGGTTTCATCGGGTTTCATCGGCTAACATCGGGTATCATCGGATTACATCGGTTTTCATCTTCGAACATCGGGTTTCATCGGGTTTCATCGTCCATAATCGGGTATCGTCGGATTTCATCGTCGAATATCGGGTATCATCGGGTTTTATCGGCGAACATCGGGTATCATCGGATTACATTGGTTTTTCATCTTCGAACATCGGGTTTCATCGTCCATTATCGGGTATCGTCGGGTTTCATCGGCGAACATCGGGTATCATCGGGTTTCATCGGCACACATCGGGTTTCATCGGTGTACATCGGGTTTCATCGGCTAACATCGGTAGCATCGGATTACATCGGTTTTCATCGGGTTTCATCGTCGAATATCGGGTATCATCGGTTTCATCGTCGCATGTCGGTTATCATCGGGTTTCATCGGCGAACATCGGGTATCACCGGGTTTCATCGGCGCACATCGGGTTTCATCGGCTAACATCGGGTATCATCGGATTACATCGGTTTTCATCTTCGAGCATCGGGTTTCATCGGGTTTCATCGTCGCATGTCGGGTATCATCAGGTTTTCATCGTCGAATATCGGGTATCATCTTTTTCATCGGCTAACATCGGGTTTCATCGGGTTTCATCGGCTAACATCGGTTTCATCGGCTAACATCGGGTAGCATCGGATTACATCGGTTTTCATCGGGTTTCATCGTCGAATATCGGGTATCATCGGGTTTCATCGTCGCATGTCGGTTATCATCGGGTTTCATCGGCGAACATCGGTATCACCCGGTTTTCATCGGCGCACATCGGGTTTCATCGGGTTTCATCGGCTAACATCGGGTATCATCGGATTACATCGGTTTTCATCTTCGAGCCTCGGGTTTCATCGGGTTTCATCGTCGCATGTCGGGTATCATCAGGTTTCATCGTCGAATATCGGGTATCATCTTTTTCATCGGCTAACATCGGGTTTCATCGGGTTTCATCGGCTAACATCGGGTTTCATCGGCTAACATCGGGTAGCATCGGATTACATCGGTTTTCGTCGGGTTTCATCGTCGAATATCTGGTATCATCGGGTTTCATCGTCGCATGTCGAGTATCATCTTGTTTCATCGGCGAACATCGGTATCATCGGATTACATCGGTTTTCATCTTCGAACATCGGGTTTCATCGTCCATTATCGGGTATCGTCGGGTTTCATCGTCGAATATCGGGTATCATCGGGTTTCATCGGCTAACATCGGGTTTCATCGGTTTTCATCGGCTAACATCGGGTTCTGAAAAATTCTGAAGAAAATCTGGTTAAATTCTGGTAAAAAAACTGGTCAAATTCTGGTGAAATTTTTGTAAAATTCTGGTCAAATTTTGGTCAAATTCTGGTAAAATTCTGGTCAACTTTTGGTCAAATTCTGGTCAAATTTTGGTCAAATTCTGTTCAAATTCTGGTCAAAAGCTGGTCAAATTCTGGAAAAATCTGGTAAAATTCTGGTAAAAACTGGTCAAATTCTGGTCAACTTTTGGTCAAATTCTTGTCAAAATCTGGTCATTTCTGGAAAAAAATCTGGTTAATTCTAGTAAAAAACTGGTAAAATTCTGGTCAAATTTTGGTCAATTCTGGTAAAATTTTGGTCAAATTCTTGTCAAAAGCTGGTCAATTTCTGGAAAAAAATCGGGTTAAATTCTAGTAAAAAACTGGTCAAATCCGATGATACCCGATGTTAGCCGATGAAAGCCGATGAAACCCGAAGTTAGCCGATGAACATCGGGTTTTCATCTTATAACATCGGGTTTCATCGTTTTCATCGTCCATTATCGGGTTTCATCGGGTTTCATCGTCCATTATCGGGTCTGGTCAAAATCTTGTCAAATTCTGGTCAAAAACTGGTCAAATTCTGGTCAATTTTTGGTCAAATTCTGGTCAACTTTTGGTCAAATTCTTGTCAAAAGCTGGTCAATTTCTGGAAAAAATTCTGGTTAAATTCTAGTAAAAAACTGGTCAAATCTGGTCAAATTTTGGTCAAATTCTGGTCAAATTTTGGTCAAATTCTTGTCAAAAGCTGGTCAATTTCTGGAAAAAAAATCGGGTTAAATTCTAGTAAAAAACTGGTCAAATCCGATGATACCCGATGTTAGCCGATGAAAGCCGATGAAACCCGAAGTTAGCCGATGAACATCGGGTTTTCATCTTATAACATCGGGTTTCATCGGGTTTCATCGTCCATTATCGGGTTTCATCGGGTTTCATCGTCCATTATCGGGTATCGTCGGGTTTCATCGTCGAATATCGGGTATCATCGGCTAACATCGGGTTTCATCGGGCTTCATCGGCTAACATCGGGTAGCATCGGATTACAAACCCGATAAAACCCGATGTTCCCCCATAAAACACGATGAAACCCGTTGTTAGCCGATGAAACCTGATGAAACCCGATGATACCCGATATTAGACTATGAAACCCGACGATGCCCGATATTCGACGATGAAACCCGATGAAACCCGAGGTTCGCGCCATGAAAACCGATGTAATCCGATGGCACCCGATGTTAGCTGATGAAACCCGATGAATCCCGATGAAACCCGATGAAACCCGATGTTCTACGATAAAACCTGATGTTCAACCATATAACCCGATGAAACCCGTTGTTAGCCGATGAAACCCGATGATACCCGATTATGAACGATGAAACCCGATGAAACCCGATGTTCGAAGATGAAAACCGATGTAATCCGATGATACCCGATGTTAGCCGATGAAACCCGATGAAACCCGAAGTTAGCCGATGAAACCCGATGATACCCGATGTTCGCCGATGAAACTGGATGTTTACCGATGACAACTGATGAAACCCGATGTTAGCCGATGAAACCCGATGATACCCGATGTTCGCCGATGAAACCCGATGATACCCGACATGCGACGATGACACCCGGTGATACCCGATATTCGACGATGAAACCCGATGAAATCCGATGAAACCCGTTGTTAGCCGATGAAACCCGATGAATCCCGATGCTCGCAGATGAAACTGGATGTTTACCGATGACAACCGATGAAACCCGTTGTTAGCCGATGAAAGCCGATGAAACCTGATGATAGCCGATGTTCGCCGAACGGGTTACATCGGCTAACATCGGTTTTCATCGGGTTTCATCGGCTAACATCGGGTATCATCGGATTACATCGGTTTTCATAGGGTTTCATCGTCGATATCGGGTATCATCGGGTTTCATCGTGGGTATCATGGTCGGTCGGTATCATCGGGTTTCATCGGCGAACAGCGGGTACCATCGGGTTTCATCGGCTAACATCGGGTTTCATCGGGTTACATCGGCTAACATCGGGTTTCATCGGTTTCATCGGCGCACATCGGGTTTCATCGGGTTTCATCGGCTAACATCGGGTATCATCGGATTACATCGGTTTTCATCTTCGAACATCGGGTTTCATCGGGTTTCATCGTCCATAATCGGGTATCGTCGGATTTCATCGTCGAATATCGGGTATCATCGGTTTTATATCGGCGAACATCGGGTATCATCGGATTACATTGGTTTTCATCTTCGAACATCGGGTTTCATCGTCCATTATCGGGTATCGTCGGGTTTCATCGGCGAACATCGGGTATCATCGGGTTTCATCGGCACACATCGGTTTTCATCGGTGTACATCGGGTTTCATCGGCTAACATCGGGTAGCATCGGATTACATCGGTTTTCATCGGGTTTCATCGTCGAATATCGGGTATCATCGGGTTTTCATCGTCGCATGTCGGTTATCATCGGGTTTCATCGGCGAACATCGGGTATCACCGGGTTTCATCGGCGCACATCGGGTTTCATCGGGTTTCATCGGCTAACATCGGTATCATCGGATTACATCGGTTTTCATCTTCGAGCATCGGGTTTCATCGGGTTTCATCGTCGCATGTCGGGTATCATCAGGTTTCATCGTCGAATATCGGGTATCATCTTTTTCATCGGCTAACATCGGGTTTCATCGGGTTTCATCGGCTAACATCGGGTTTCATCGGCTAACATCGGGTAGCATCGGATTACATCGGTTTTCATCGGGTTTCATCGTCGAATATCGGGTATCATCGGGTTTCATCGTCGCATGTCGGTTATCATCGGGTTTCATCGGCGAACATCGGGTATCACCGGGTTTCATCGGCGCACATCGGGTTTCATCGGTTTCATCGGCTAACATCGGGTATCATCGGATTACATCGGTTTTCATCTTCGAGCCTCGGGTTTCATCGGGTTTCATCGTCGCATGTCGGGTATCATCAGGTTTCATCGTCGAATATCGGGTATCATCTTTTTCATCGGCTAACATCGGTTTTCATCGGGTTTCATCGGCTAACATCGGGTTTCATCGGCTAACATCGGGTAGCATCGGATTACATCGGTTTTCGTCGGGTTTCATCGTCGAATATCTGGTATCATCGGGTTCATCGTCGCATGTCGAGTATCATCTTGTTTCATCGGCGAACATCGGTATCATCGGATTACATCGGTTTTCATCTTCGAACATCGGGTTTCATCGTCCATTATCGGGTATCGTCGGGTTTCATCGTCGAATATCGGGTATCATCGGGTTTCATCGGCTAACATCGGGTTTCATCGGGTTTCATCGGCTAACATCGGGTTCTGAAAAATTCTGAAGAAAATCTGGTTAAATTCTGGTAAAAAAACTGGTCAAATTCTGGTGAAATTTTTGTAAAATTCTGGTCAAATTTTGGTCAAATTCTGGTAAAATTCTGGTCAACTTTTGGTCAAATTCTGGTCAAATTTTGGTCAAATTCTGTTTCAATTCTGGTCAAAAGCTGGTCAAATTCTGGAAAAAATCTGTAAAATTCTGGTAAAAAACTGGTCAAATTCTGGTCAACTTTTGGTCAAATTCTTGTCAAAATCTGGTCAATTTCTGGAAAAAAATCTGGTTAAATTCTAGTAAAAAACTGGTAAAATTCTGGTCAAATTTTGGTCAAATTCTGGTAAAATTTTGGTCAAATTCTTGTCAAAAGCTGGTCAATTTCTGGAAAAAAATCGGGTTAAATTCTAGTAAAAACTGGTCAAATCCGATGATACCCGATGTTAGCCGATGAAAGCCGATGAAACCCGAAGTTAGCCGATGAACATCGGGTTTTCATCTTATAACATCGGGTTTCATCGGGTTTCATCGTCCATTATCGGGTTTCATCGGGTTTCATCGTCCATTATCGGGTATCGTCGGGTTTCATCGTCGAATATCGGTATCATCGGCTAACATCGGGTTTCATCGGGCTTCATCGGCTAACATCGGGTAGCATCGGATTACAAACCCGATAAACCCGATGTTCCCCCATAAAACACGATGAAACCCGTTGTTAGCCGATGAAACCTGATGAAACCCGATGATACCCGATATTAGACTATGAAACCCGACGATGCCCGATATTCGACGATGAAACCCGATGAAACCCGAGGTTCGCCCATGAAAACCGATGTAATCCGATGGCACCCGATGTTAGCTGATGAAACCCGATGAATCCCGATGAAACCCGATGAAACCCGATGTTCTACGATAAAACCTGATGTTCAACCATATAACCCGATGAAACCCGTTGTTAGCCGATGAAACCCGATGATACCCGATTATGAACGATGAAACCCGATGAAACCCGATGTTCGAAGATGAAAACCGATGTAATCCGATGATACCCGATGTTAGCCGATGAAACCCGATGAAACCCGAAGTTAGCCGATGAAACCCGATGATACCCGATGTTCGCCGATGAAACTGGATGTTTACCGATGACAACTGATGAAACCCGATGTTAGCCGATGAAACCCGATGATACCCGATGTTCGCCGATGAACCCGATGATACCCGACATGCGACGATGACACCCGGTGATACCCGATATTCGACGATGAAACCCGATGAAATCCGATGAAACCCGTTGTTAGCCGATGAAACCCGATGAATCCCGATGCTCGCAGATGAAACTGGATGTTTACCGATGACAACCGATGAAACCCGTTGTTAGCCGATGAAAGCCGATGAAACCTGATGATAGCCGATGTTCGCCGAACGGGTTACATCGGCTAACATCAGGTTTCATCGGGTTTCATCGGCTAACATCGGTTATCATCGGATTACATCGGTTTTCATCTTCGAACATCGGGTTTCATCGGGTTTCAACGGCTAACATCGGGTAGCATCGGATTACATCGGTTTTCATAGGGTTTCATCGTCGAATATCGGTATCATCGGGTTTCATCGTCGCATGTCGGGTATCATCGGGTTTCATCGGCGAACAGCGGGTACCATCGGGTTTCATCGGCTAACATCGGGTTTCATCGGGTTACATCGGCTACATCGGGTTTCATCGGGTTTCATCGGCGCACATCGGGTTTCATCGGGTTTCATCGGCTAACATCGGGTATCATCGGATTACATCGGTTTTCATCTTCGAACATCGGGTTTCATCGGGTTTCATCGTCCATAATCGGGTATCGTCGGATTTCATCGTCGAATATCGGGTATCATCGGGTTTTATCGGCGAACATCGGGTATCATCGGATTACATTGGTTTTCATCTTCGAACATCGGTTTCATCGTCCATTATCGGGTATCGTCGGGTTTCATCGGCGAACATCGGGTATCATCGGGTTTCATCGGCACACATCGGGTTTCATCGGTGTACATCGGGTTTCATCGGCTAACATCGGGTAGCATCGGATTACATCGGTTTTCATCGGGTTTCATCGTCGAATATCGGGTATCATCGGGTTTCATCGTCGCATGTCGGTTATCATCGGGTTTCATCGGCGAACATCGGGTATCACCGGGTTTCATCGGCGCACATCGGGTTTCATCGGGTTTCATCGGCTAACATCGGGTATCATCGGATTACATCGGTTTTCATCTTCGAGCATCGGGTTTCATCGGGTTTCATCGTCGCATGTCGGGTATCATCAGGTTTCATCGTCGAATATCGGGTATCATCTTTTTCATCGGCTAACATCGGGTTTCATCGGGTTTCATCGGCTAACATCGGGTTTCATCGGCTAACATCGGGTAGCATCGGATTACATCGGTTTTCATCGGGTTTCATCGTCGAATATCGGGTATCATCGGGTTTTCATCGTCGCATGTCGGTTATCATCGGGTTTCATCGGCGAACATCGGGTATCACCGGGTTTCATCGGCGCACATCGGGTTTCATCGGGTTTCATCGGCTAACATCGGGTATCATCGGATTACATCGGTTTTCATCTTCGAGCCTCGGGTTTCATCGGGTTTCATCATCGTCGCATGTCGGGTATCATCAGGTTTCATCGTCGAATATCGGTATCATCTTTTTTCATCGGCTAACATCGGGTTTCATCGGGGTTTCATCGGCTAACATCGGGTTTCATCGGCTAACATCGGGTAGCATCGGATTACATCGGTTTTCGTCGGGTTTCATCGTCGAATATCTGGTATCATCGGGTTTCATCGTCGCATGTCGAGTATCATCTTGTTTCATCGGCGAACATCGGGTATCATCGGATTACATCGTTTTCATCTTCGAACATCGGGTTTCATCGTCCATTATCGGGTATCGTCGGGTTTCATCGTCGAATATCGGTATCATCGGGTTTCATCGGCTAACATCGGTTTCATCGGGTTTCATCGGCTAACATCGGGTTCTGAAAAATTCTGAAGAAAATCTGGTTAATTCTGGTAAAAAAACTGGTCAAATTCTGGTGAAATTTTTGTAAAATTCTGGTCAAATTTTGGTCAAATTCTGGTAAAATTCTGGTCAACTTTTGGTCAAAATTCTGGTCAAATTTTGGTCAAATTCTGTTCAAATTCTGGTCAAAAGCTGGTCAAATTCTGGAAAAAATCTGGTAAAATTCTGGTAAAAAACTGGTCAAATTCTGGTCAACTTTTGGTCAAATTCTTGTCAAAATCTGGTCAATTTCTGGAAAAAATCTGGTTAAATTCTAGTAAAAAACTGGTAAAATTCTGGTCAAATTTTTTGGTCAAATTCTGGTAAAATTTTGGTCAAATTCTTGTCAAAAGCTGGTCAATTTCTGGAAAAAAATCGGGTTAAATTCTAGTAAAAAACTGGTCAAATCCGATGATACCCGATGTTAGCCGATGAAACCCGATGAAACCCGAAGTTAGCCGATGAACATCGGGTTTCATCTTCCAACATCGGGTTTCATCGGGTTTCATCGTCCATTATCGGGTTTCATCGGGTTTCATCGTCCATTATCGGTCTGGTCAAAATCTTGTCAAATTCTGGTCAAAACTGGTCAAATTCTGGTCATTTTTGGTCAAATTCTGGTCAACTTTTGGTCAAATTCTTGTCAAAAGCTGGTCAATTTCTGGAAAAATTCTGGTTAAATTCTAGTAAAAAACTGGTCAAATTCTGGTCAAATTTTGGTCAAATTCTGGTCAAATTTTGGTCAAATTCTTGTCAAAAGCTGGTCAATTTCTGGAAAAAAAATCGGGTTAAATTCTAGTAAAAAACTGGTCAAATCCGATGATACCCGATGTTAGCCGATGAAAGCCGATGAAACCCGAAGTTAGCCGATGAACATCGGTTTTCATCTTATAACACGGTTTCATCGGGTTTCATCGTCCATTATCGGGTTTCATCGGGTTTCATCGTCCATTATCGGGTATCGTCGGGTTTCATCGTCGAATATCGGTATCATCGGCTAACATCGGGTTTCATCGTTTCATCGGCTAACATCGGGTAGCAAACCCGATAAAACCCGATGTTCCCCCATAAAACACGATGAAACCCGTTGTTAGCCGATGAAACCTGATGAAACCCGATGATACCCGATATTAGACTATGAACCCGACGATGCCCGATATTCGACGATGAAACCCGATGAAACCCGATGTTCGCCCATGAAAACCGATGTAATCCGATGGCACCCGATGTTAGCTGATGAAACCCGATGAATCCCGATGAAACCCGATGAAACCCGATGTTCCCCGATAAAACCTGATGTTCAACCATATAACCCGATGAAACCCGTTGTTAGCCGATGAAACCCGATGATACCCGATTATGAACGATGAAACCCGATGAAACCCGATGTTCGAAGATGAAAACCGATGTAATCCGATGATACCCGATGTTAGCCGATGAAACCCGATGAAACCCGAAGTTAGCCGATGAAACCCGATGATACCCGATGTTCGCCGATGAAACTGGATGTTTACCGATGACAACTGATGAAACCCGATGTTAGGCCGATGAACCCGATGATACCCGATGTTCGCCGATGAAACTCGATGATACCCGACATGCGACGATGACACCCGGTGATACCGATATTCGACGATGAAACCCGATGAAATCCGATGAAACCCGTTGTTTAGCCGATGAAACCGATGAATCCCCGATGCTCGCAGATGAAACTGGATGTTTAACCGATGACGAACCGATGAAACCCGTTGTTAGCCGATGAAAGCCGATGAAACCTGATGATAGCCGATGTTCGCCGAACGGGTTACATCGGCTAACATCGGGTTTCATCGGGTTTCATCGGCTAACATCGGGTATCATCGGATTACATCGGTTTTCATCTTCGAACATCGGGTTTCATCGGTTTCATCGGGTTTCAACGCTAACATCGGGTTGCATCGGATTACATCGGTTTTCATAGGGTTTCATCGTCGAATATCGGGTATCATCGGGTTTCATCGTCGCATGTCGGG
>CALZFC010000202.1:0-64753 GCA_945643635.1 Allodiplogaster sudhausi | reverse complement strand
GGAGAGAGAGAAACAAAGAGAGAGAGAGCTTAAGAAACACACAGGGAAATATACAAGCTGTCAGATGATATAAAGCACTTGAAAGAAAAATTCGCGGAGCTCCCCGTTTATCTCAGCAACGATCGATCGGCCAACAGAAACGAAAGCAACCGCTCATGAAAGGCAGCAAGGGGAAACTAACTGCTGACATAATACGAGGAAAACAAGAATGAGCATGAACGCTGGCAATGCTAATGGGGGACGGGAACGAAAGAAGGATATGTGTGAAAAGGAATATTCTAATACAGAGGATGTTATTAAAATTGTATGTATGAAATTTTTTATTTGGCATAGTTTTGCCCAACTTTAACAGCATCCAATTAGGAAAATAAGAATATGATAAACAAATGGTGACCCTATTTAGAGTATAAATGTGGATAATTTTTAAGTATAACTTTTAAATTCGAATAATTTTAAGTTTGCAATAATAACTTGAAATCAATATTATGCCAGGCGGGGAAACTCGTCAGGCGAGAACTTGGCTAAATTTGTACGTATGTACCGTTTCGCCCCTTTAATCTCGCGACGGGATGTTAATCTGGTAAATAATTGTTTTTTATTATAACATTATAATTTTGTTGAAATCAAAATTATGCCAGGCGGGGATCTCGTCAGGCGAGAACCTGGCAATTGCATATATGTAAAACCCGTTTCGCCCCTTTAATCTCGCGACGGATTTTGTTATAAAATATTTAATTTCTCATTCAAAAAAGCAAATTACTTGTCATTTGTATCTTGCAAGATATTAGATTTCATATTCAAACAACGCATTTAATTTGCGCATACTTGTTATTTACCGCCATTTGCTTCTCGCAAGATTTTCACAGGTACTTGCTCACTGAGCAATTAGACTGTCGTCTTTCTTCAGTTCATTTCTTCCTCTTCTTGGAGATTCTCTTCCTCATCGAGGATACAACATACTCAAGGTTGCCTTCTTCATCATCACTAAAGTAGTGAACTTCGTCATCGATTTCTGGCATTGCCTGTACATCATCGTTAACAACGGCATTCTCACCCGTTTATCTGTTCTCGGCTACTTTGCCATTTGCTGCAATCTCTTGCTGCAACTGATAAGTAAAATCATCAAGATCTTTTCGAGCTGTTCTTGATCAATCTCCTGACTTGCTCAATGTTTCTTCATGCTCTTCGGGTCATTCTCGGCCCCGACATCGTCATCAAGATTCAAGCCCTCAAATGGGTCAACATCTGGTTCCTCAGCCAGTACAGGAGGAATATTTGTGATCTCACAATTGACTGTCTTGAAAAGGTTCTCTATAGACAATATTTCTGACAACGGCATGCTTTCCGTTCACTTTATCTTCTGTGATAAATTCTTTTGGTATCAAAAGTTTGAGATGTGCCTCAGTTTTAACTCTCGAGATGGCCACATAGAAGTGCCCGTGAGAAAATGTCGGAGTTCTTAGATCAAAGTCCCACTCTTGTCAATGTCTGGCCTTGACCTTGTTAATCGTGCAAGCAAAGCACGCCCTTATCGGGAACTGTCTTCTTGTGAATTGTACACCACTGTTACGATCGAGATAGTTCAGCACGATTCTCGGCAGGAATACCTCTTCTGGTGGATTCACAGTCACATTTCGCATCTCAGCAGAATGACGTTTCTGTCAGCAGCAGAGTTTACTTTCACTGCGTTCAAGAACACAAGTTTAGTGCCATTGCACAACTTATTCTCAATGTCAATGTTCCTTAGCAGCATAACTGTGTTTGCGGTTTCAAAACTAACTTATGAGCGGGCATTCCATTTGGGCGTCATCGCCTCCAAGGTTGAGATCAAATCTACTGGCATGCCCATATGCTCTGCTTCTTCAGGAATCTCAGTGATTCCTATAAACTCTTCTGCTTTTCCAGGTAGCAAGTTTCATAATCTTTCATTTAGTTTGATTACTGCATCATTTCTAATTGCGAGGATTGCTCTTTTGCTCATCTCTCCACCGTTGCAGCGGACTTCCTCCGGATACACGGATTCTATATCTGCGTCCTCATCGGCGCATAGCATTCTTTCAGGTACACGAATGTGCAATCCGTCAAAGTTTGCAGTCCTTCTCCAACTTCAGTCTGATATTTCAGAAATACTTGTTGGTCCTTGTCGACCCTCATGTTAACAGTCAGTTTGCACTGCTCAAACTTGTCATAAACTGGTGCATTGTTCAATGTGTAATTCAAGATTTGTCTATCTCGAGCACTGGGTATAACAGGCAAAATTTCTTCCAGTCTCCACGAGGAGAACGACACGTCCACCAAATGGTTTATCTTTCTGGTCTCTGGGTGCAGCGACCGTCATTGTTCTGTCAACAAAGCTCAAGATTGCATTAGACTGCATTGGGGCCTCATCCAAATGATGACTTCAACTTGTCTCGAAAACTGGCCCTTGTCTGAGGTGATGTCAAGGTTTGTTTTGTCCAGCTCATCATATTCGAGCGGAATTCCAAAACCACTGTGAGCGGTCGTACCATTCTTCAATAGAGTTGCTGCAATGCCGTTGAGGCAACAGGTAAAAGAACCTTTTCGTGTGCAATGCACCAATTGATTAAGTACTCGTTGAGGTATGTCTTTCCACAACCTCCACTTCCAGTCACAAAGAAGCAACGCTTTTCGGCACTTGTGTCAGAGATGGCAGCAATGATTTGCTCCGAAATTGCCTTCTGGCCGTCATTTAGCGTGGTTGCATTCATCTGCTCTCTTCGGCCTCTCTCTTGTCTTCAGACATGAACTTTCGCTCCAGAGCTTCATTCCTTATAACTCAGGCAATGCAAACTGCTTGAGCGTCATGTTAGAGTGCCTTATTATCGATTGAATGTGCCTGAGGACTCTCTGCACTTTCTCTGCTTCAGAATACTTTTTCTGCTTATCGCGGTCAAGCATGTGCTCCTTGTACTTTTCAAAGAGTTCCGCAGGACTGGGTGGCTGACAATTCATCAAAATGACGCAGAAAAGTCTCAGGAATGCTCTATTATTCGGTATAGCTCGCTTGCAATTAAGACATTGTCCCATTCCTTGTCATCTCTTAAAAGGCCTCTTGCCGAGAAGACTCATCAAATGTTGCATATGTAGTGTTTCCATCTTCTGATTTAAGCAAATCAGCAAAGCAAGTGTAGCCTGTAAGGCTTCTCACCAGACAGTGCAGTCCGTACAGTTCCCTGTTTCGGGGGCTGATGGGAGACAGGTAGGCAATATTCAATCTGGCCAGTACGCACATATAGCTTGTACATCTTTGCCTTCTGATCCCATCTGTATCTTTCTTCAACATGGCCTTTCTTAAACCAGATCAACAGGTGGATATGTGGCATACCTCTCTGTTGATATTCAACGTTCCAGACGTTGGCAACCACTTCTCCAAGCACAACACGTTCAGTGACGTCTTTCAAAAATTCCTTTGCTTTGAGCCAAAAGATTCGGCAAACATCATCGGCAATGTCATGCCATGTCATATTCTTTCTTTATGGCAGCCAGTCGATCTGCTTGAATTCTCAAATATACGTCTAGTTGGAATTGATGGTAAGCATACCCCAGTATCTGCACCAATGCATTCTCTTTCTTCGGGTGTATTACCTTTATCTGCGAACGTGAAATTGTAATATTCAGATCGCAAGAGGAACTCGCGTGGCTTTACCCCAGGAAGGGGATTTCTCTTGTTCATTGTTATAAACTTGGGCATTCCAAGCTTGTAAGTGCGGTTTCCGCGTGGCAACAAAAGTGTATAAACTCATGCATCCCACAGCTGGCTAAAGTGCACAAGCTTCTATTTGTCCAAGATGATTTCTGGAAAATTCTTACTCCACGATTCAAATCTTCGTGGCTTGGGCACTGTTCATCTGGGTAGACGTATATGGCTGACATAAACTTGTCGCCTTGTGGCTCATTCAATCTGCCAGATGAATGGGAGGATTCACATGAATCATTTTTCCTCCAGCTTGAATGTTCGGTGAGAACTGCTTCACAGCCTCCTCTCTATCAAGAATGTTCACATAACATGGTTGGCTTTCTATTCCGTGCCTCAGCTTTCTTTTCTCTTCCTGGATCACTTCTTCCAGGAGCACATAGCATTTCGCGAGATGATTGTGTTCCTGTATCACATTTCGAACTCGTATGAAAATATCAATGTTGTACTTTACATTGTATTTCTTCATAAAGTCGGCACAAGCCTTTTCTGCTCGAGCAGAATCCTTGCAAATGATGAGTGAAACAAACGAAGGATTCGACTTCGAGGTGCTATCTTGAGGGCTCACAATTGTTGCCTCTATTCTCCCATTAAGAACCAAGGGTACTGGGCCTCCTTTGGGAAACTCTGATTTCTTTTTCGTGTTCATAATGGCGCAAACAAATTAGGGGAGAATTTATCATTCTCACAGTGTCATAAGTAGCTTTTCCAGCCGGTGAAAGGATGTACTCTTTTATTTTCTCATTTCTTCAATGTCCACTAATAGTGGAAAATCATCTTGGATCTTAACTTGACCGCCTTTGCAGCAAATGGAATCTGGTTCACCGGGCCATCGCCATGCTTTACAGTGCACGCATTTGATCTGTTGCGGAAGTACATAAGGCTCCGGTAGAGTACTGTAATTAATCTGAGCACGCATGAGTTGCGGTTGAACAGTGCGAGCTCGTTGCTTATGCTTTGTTTTATATTCTTTCGTCCCGACTGTGGGGTTGTCACAACTGGATTTCATTATCAACAACTGTTTTATTAGTTATGTCTGGTGAGACTGAAATATGTTCGTTTAGTTCGAGACTTGACAAATAATTCTTTCACAGCCTTGGGACTCAACGCTCTTAGGCATATCTTTGCTGTCAACAGACAATGCGTGCATTAGTGCACACACATATATTCCGGTAGATGACGGACTTTGAATGACTGGATACTTTTTCTTCAATGCGCAACTTGCTCTGTTTCGATTGTAGTACGATGCTACTGCTTAATTTTCTCAGAAAATCGCTTCCAACGGCTGGGATGTACGGATCAGACATATGCTTTCTGTTCCTTAATGACAATCAGCGCGTATTCGCCTGATGTTTTCTTGACAGGCATTAATATGCCCTGTCTTTTTCCAACATTAAAGCCTTCTAGTCTTCCATCGCTTTTAAAAGCATCAAGTTGGTAGGACAACATATCGCTTATTTGAATTGAGACCGATCGCAAACTTGTTGATAATTACATCACTCAATTGATCGTTTTCTTCTGATAGAAAAGAGATATCTCTATCGCTCAAATCGATACACTTGAATGGAATTATCTGCACAACTTCCTTGGCTGCGGTATCTCTTTGGCACATATTCTGACCATCTTGAGTCAATCAACATCTTAGTGATGATTTCGCGTATACTTCAGATTTAAACTCGTCAAATTTCTTCTTTCTCTGTTTGCAAATCGAACAAGTACTGTTCCGCATTAAAGAATAGAGCAGGAGCCGACTCTTCTGGAGTTGAGTACTGCATACTTGATTGGACTTTTCTTATCCATTACTTCTGGCTTGCCAAATGCTATCTCCACAAATTTAGATAATTGTGCCATAACAGTATCTCTCCGGTCTTTGTCGTAGAGTCGAATTGTAATCTCAGGATGTGTCTCTCACTCCAAGGATCCATTCATTTGATCATTCAGCGGAACAAATGCAATTTTATATTTCATCTTACTCAGGTTCTCAGGAGCTTTATTACTCAAAATGCATTCCATTACTTCGGTATTCGAAAGCACAAAAATGTTTTGCCTTGACTCGGCAACCAGGACTTTTAACATCGCTTCAATAATAGAGCTATCAAAATGTCCTCTTGTATACGCAGCATATAGTGATATTGCTGATACTGAGATCTCTGTTTACCTCTTCGAGGCTGATGTACCCAGCCAAACTTTTTAAGCATTTCAAGTGACTCACTTGAATAGTCGCTTTCATCTGACATTTTGGATGATGCCACACTTCTCATTGATGCTACAGAGCCGATGGAAGAGCGTGAGCTCGATCTTCTAGATCTAGGAGTGCAATCAGGAGTAACATTTTTTTTCGATTCCTCCAGCTATCTTAATCAACTTGCATGTCTGCAAATAGTGCTTCAACTGCTTCTGAAAGAAGCAACATCAAAATGAGGCACAACTGTCGGCCGATTATTAACAATTGCAAAGCGTGAAAAATAGTAATTGGACCACAATTATAACCATCACTTTGCAGAGTGGTAAGATTGTCACCCGAAGGGCGGCCATTACTTGAAGTCCGGTTAAGTGGTGAATACACTTTTGAATTCTGTACAATTCATTCCGGTCAAGTTTATTCAGCGAGTCGTAAACCATGACAAAGCTGGCGACGACATGTTTATGACACTTAACTTAAAGTGGTTATCATTGACCAATGGAAACATAATCATATCATAATTGCTGTAGTGTTTGTTCTCAACTTTTGCATGCTGTCTGGATTTCTACAGTATCTTTCATACTGAACCGGATCAATCAGGAAAACATTCTTGCCGTAGCAAATTGCTTGTATAGCACAGTGAACAACTTCATCATTCAAACCACTGATTGCCGTCTAGCTTTTTTAAACTGTCGTATGACATCGTTGCGATTGGAGCATGGACTTGGCCGTCGAAAATTGAGCCTGATAGGGCACAAACAGTTTTTTCGGCTGTCTCGTTGAAACTCGCTTTGGAGTACTAACATTCAAATGATTCATACCACATAAAATGGTTGATGGTGAGGGTTCTACTTCATGTTCAGCTTTCCTCTTTCTCCCGGGAGTTGGACTCGCCGGGGTTTTAATGATGTGCAAATCGCTCATTTGTGAAAGCAAAACAGATGGGCTTTCAGAAATACCTCTCTTCGTTTCTTAAGAGAACATGCAATATCTGTGAAATCGCTTTTTCGTTTTGGTGTCTGAAACAATTCGCTTGGTTAAGGATTCCTTGTTCGTACAAGGCAATGCAACCTGATAGGTGTCATATTGTTAACACAATTAAATTGCTTTCAGCAGAAAGAGGAGTTCGACTTCTGCTACGCGTAATACGCGGGCTGCTTTCATTAACTGTACTTGAGGATTCAAGGGATTTCCGTTTGTCAGATCGCATGACGGATTCTTTCTTTGTGCGTTCATCATCCTCTATGAACATCGACAATAGAGTCGATTTATACAACATCAAATTGAAGCACTCGAGTGTAAACTCAAGATGTTTTAGAGCACACTCTGCATATTTGCATGTGAAAAAACCAAGAGCAGTGCTTCGCACCCTTGCTTTGCTGTTTGCATTCTTCCAGAACACACTCAAATGCATTCGTTGCTTTTATTCTGGAAACAAACTTTCGCACGTTATCGATTACATCCGAATATTCATCAAGTGATGCATATTTATCTGAGTCACAAATTCTCATAATTCCAGTGGCTCCAAGTGAAATCGGAGTAGAAGAAATGCTTCTTGCGTTTATCATCAACTATTACAAATTGAGCAAGCTGGACATTCATTTATCTCTCCTTTATAGGATTTCATGCAAATTGCGTCAAGTTCCATACTTGTAGTTCCCTTTATTAAAGAGTACTCACAAATTACTGCTTTTGTTGTGGGTGCATCTTGACCAATCTTAAGAATGCATGCCTCACGACCTCAACATCTGGTGCTTTTTGTTTCGACTTCAATTGCGACTTGATCTTTGCAAAATCAAGTCTTGTTGTTCAACTGGCTCACTATTCAGTGTGGCGTTTTAGCTTTTGCAGATACACTGCTTTTAACAATCTCATATCTTCGCTAAAATTAGTTTGAACCTTTCGCAATGCATAACCATTCAAAGATTTCCTTCCGGAATTCAGATGCATTAAAGTCATCTTCAATGTCTTTTCCATTACTGCAAGCATTAATGGCAAATCGAATTGCGTAAACACCAGAGTCAACTTCACGTTTCTGTTCTGTACAGGTGGCCGTCTTTACGGTTTATCGCAGTCTTTATCTTCATAACGTGAGCAATTAGTCTACGAACTGATGTTCGAATCCACTCATATGTCTTTGCAGTACTCCAAAGAGAATCATATATCGTGAGAGTGTTACTACTCTTTTCAAACAGTGCAAAGAGGAAATGTCCGTTCCTCTTATCATCAACCAGTGGAGGAAGCATTCTCTCCATAACTTTGCATTTCTCAGCTGAATACTTGTGAATAAATGATCGGGACAGTCTTCGCGTCATACTTGTGATTGGCATCAGCATGTCTCAGAGATTCGGAAGCTGAGATGTTCAAAAGTACTGTATTTCACTGTCAAACAATGGACAATATTCTCGAAGCTTTCTGCACTGCCCGTTGCATCAATCTTCGCTGAGGATCTTGAATCTCACTGAACGGTACTTCCACATCTGCGAAGACGTCATCGTCAAGATTTATCTCTTCAAGGACATTGTATGGCCTAGTTATCTCAACTTCTGGGATAACGTCGGGCTTCAGAGCTTTTCTTTTCCAAGAATCTTTCCGCCAAGACGGAGTGTGAGGCTTTTTAAATCCTTCATTTTTGATCTCTGGCTTCTTCTGGGCTTCACTTGAGTCCACTCATCACTTTTTACATTAGGGATGGCATTTCGCACTTCCTGCTGGTTTCCTGATTCTAGGACTTGTATCCTCTTTGTTCTGTATTCATTAAAATTGAAATTGAATGTTTGATCAGGAATGGCACTTTCTTCATAGCGCATTCGTAAAAGTACTTGTGAATACTCCACAGTTTATTCCATCTGGTTGTTGTGCGGCCGAAGGCCAGCAGAACATCGGCATTCTTGTATTTGGGTTACACATACTAATCAATTCGTGTAGAGCCAAGCCAATGAAATGGCGAGAAAAATTCTTCTGATCATAACCTTCTTTGATTGAATCGTAGATATTCACAATGTTATCTTCCTTTTCATACTCAGCAACCAGAAGTGCTGCTTGGTTGCATCGTGTACAGCAAATAAATATTCTCGTAGCGGATTTTCTGATTGAATGATCCATGTTTGCAAATGCAGTAGTTATCTCTTCTCCTTCAATCTGTCTAAGATTTCCGTTACGAAGCGCTGCTTGATTGTGGTTAAAGTGATCATAAATTGAGCTAAGTGGAATACTGTATCCTCTTCAGTGTATGTCGTTACCATTTTCTGATATAATCATCCAGAATAACAGTATTATTTGCTCACCAGAATCTCTCAATTCACGAAGCACATCGACGTTTTGCATTGGTCTTCGCTTTTCGAGCGTACCTTTCGATTTGGTCAGATTGAGAACATGTGATCCTTTATCTCATTTGCACTGACACCGAATCTGTCATAGTCTGATTAGTGATTGAACTATTCATTGCACTGATAAGATAGACGATGCAGTCATCAAGATCATTTTTCTTCTTTGCAAATTGCTCAAATTTAAAGGTTGGAATTGCCTGACTCTGTGTCACAAACTGAATGACTTAATGATTGCATTTTGCACGGTTACTGAACCGTGTATAATTTCTTTGTCTTTCATTGAGTCATACAAATGCACAACATTTTCTCTTCTGATGAAGCACGCGCAGAACATGTGCCGTTGAAAACACAACAGGTATAACAAGTCTCTCAAAGTTTCTTCGGCTCTCTTCATTTAGTCCTCCAAATTGTGCATCTTCCATCAGTCCTGCTGCGACCTGTGCGCGTGTAAAAAGCGGTGGATAGTGCAATAATGACTTTATTAGCATCAGATTTTTTTCATTGCACCATTCAACCAGCTTCTCTTTGAAGTACTCATCAATAAGTTCGACTGGAATTCTTGAATTTGCATCTTTCAATTCATCGTACTTGCCTTTGTTTCCATTGCCACTCCTCTTAGAGGCATGCGGCTGAAGCTTTTCATTTTCAGATTTTGATTCATCTTATTGTGATTTTCAATTCTCTTTGTGGATGTGCTTTGCACTGGGCTTCTTTGCCTTGGCCCTCTGGGCCATTTCTTATTGTTGAGGGCAACAGTGGGATGAGGGTGGGAACACGCATTGGCGGCACTGTTGCCTCAATAGCCGTTGCGTTAGTGTGGGGGCAGAAGAGGACCGGCCCAGAGATGGTGCCCCCTCAATCTCTGGGCCACCTGCGTCGCATCGACGCCGACCGGGGATTAAGCAAATGTCTGTTCTCCGCTATACATTTCAAATGCGCCCGCGAATTATTGATCAAAATACTGCGATTTTAGACGCATACACAGTTCGAACCATTTCACATGTTTTGTCGTACCAAATGGCACTTTAATCTTCCTTAGAGATAGTTATGTTTTAACGTGATATGAAGATTCAAAATACTCTCCGAGGTAGTTTCAAAGTGCCACTGCACAACATGAATATGACATGCTTCGAATCGTGTGTGCGTCTTCACAAAAGTAAACGCGCCACGAGAATGCATAACGATATAACGCGAAATAATCGCAAAATTGACTTCAAGTGCATTGCAATCACTGTTGAAATAATACTGCCACATCTGATATAGGTTCTCGGATCACTGATCCTTTATCATGTTATAACAGTTGTAATCGTTTCGTCACATTAATCTCGTGATGGATTCATAATCATAGTTTCAGACTTGGTGGTTTATTCATCATCATCATCATCATCATCATCAGTTTTAGACTTGGTGGTCCATTCAACAATTCAAAAATTCAGTGATCATAAAATTACAGGCGGGACTCATCAGATGAGAACCTGTTCATGTTATAATAGTTGTAACCGTTTCGTCCCATTAATCTCATGACGGATTTATAATCATCGTTTTCAGACTTGATGGTCCATTGTCATCATTATCAGTCTTTATACTTGGTGGTCCGTTCATCAATTCAAAAATTCAATGATCATAAACTAACAGGCGGGACTCATCAGATGAGAACCTGTTTCATGTTATAACAGCTGTAACCGTTTCGTCCCATTAATCTCATGACGGTCCATTCACTTGATAGTCCATTCATCATTATCATTCTTAGATTTGGCAGAAGAAAGGGGAGGGCTTGTGGGTGCCTTAACGGACTTCCCACAAGAGGTGAGAGTGCATTGGACTCTCTCACCAATTACCTTGTGAAGCCTAAAGGCCATATCTCACAAGGGGTGGGTGCCTTAACGGACTTCCCACCTAGGGTACCCTTGTGCGTGGTCCACTTCACACAAGGGTTGGTGTCTCAAAGATAAAGTTCTGAATGTTGTGACAGAAGAAAGGGGAAGGGCTTGTGGGTGCCTAAACGGACTTCCCACAAGAGGTGAGAGTGCATTGGACTCTCACCAATTACCTTGTGAAGCCTAAAGGCCATATCTCACAAGGGGTGGGTGCCTTTAACGGACTTCCCACCTAGGGTACCCTTGTGCGTGGTCCACTTCACACAAGGGGTTGTTGTCTCAAAAATAAAGTTCTCAATGCTGTGACAGTAGAAAAGAGGGCTTGTGGGTGCCTTAACGGACTTCGCACAAGAGGTGAGAGTGCATTGGACTCTCACCAATTACCTTGTGAAGCCTAAAGGCCATATCTCACAAGGGGTGGGTGCCTTAACGGACTTCCCACCTAGGGTACCCTTGTGCGTGGTCCACTTCACACAAGGGGTGGTGTCTCAAAGATAAACTTCTCAATGTTGTGACAGAAGAAAGGGGAAGGGCTTTGTGGGTGCCTTAACGGACTTCCCACAAGAGGTGAGAGTGCATTGGACTCTCAGCAATTACCTTGTGAAACCTAAAGGCCATATCTCACAAGGGGTGGGTGCCTTAACGGACTTCCCACCTGGGTACCCTTGTGCGTGGTCCACTTCACACAAGTTGGTGTCTCAAAGATAAAGTTCTCAATGTTGTGACAGAAGAAAGGGGAAGGGCTTGTGGGTGCCTTAACGGACTTCCACAAGAGGTGAGAGTGCATGGACTCTCACCAATTACCTTGTGAAGCCTAAAGGCCATATCTCACAAGGGGTGGGTGCCTTAACGGACTTCCACCTAGGTACCCTTGTGCGTGGTCCACTTCACACAAGGGTTTGTTGTCACAACAGAGAGAGAGAAAGAGAGACAGACAGAGAGAGAGAGAGAGAGAGAAGAGAGGAGAGAGAGAGAGAGAGAAAAACAGATCTCAATGCTGTGACAGAAGAAAGGGGAGGGCTTGTGGGTGCCTTAACGGACTTCCCACAAGAGGTGAGAGTGCATTGGACTCTTACCAAGTACCTTGTGAAGCCTAAAGGCCATATCTCACAAGGGGGTGGGTGCCTTAACGGACTTCCCACCTAGGGTACCCTTGTGCGTGGTCCACTTCACACAAGGGTTGGTGTCTCAAAGATAAAGTTCTCAATGTTGTGACAGAAGAAAGGGAAGGGCTTGTGGGTGCCTTAACGGACTTCGCACAAGAGGTGAGAGTGCATTGGACTCTCACCAATTACCTTGTGGAAGCCTAAAGGCCATATCTCACAAGGGGTGGGTGCCTTAACGGGCCTTCCCACCTAGGGTACCCTTGTGCGTGGTCCACTTCACACAAGGGTTGGTGTCTCAAAGATAAAACTTCTCAATGTTGTGACAGAAGAAAGGGGAAGGGCTTGTGGGTGCCTTAACGGACTTCCCACAAGAGGTGAGAGTGCATTGGACTCTCAGCAATTACCTTGTGAAGCCTAAAAGGCCATATCTCACAAGGGGTGGGTGCCTTAACGGACTTCCCACCTAGGGGTACCCTTGTGCGTGGTCCACTTCACACAAGGGTTGTTGTCACAACAGAGAGAGAGAAAGAGAGACAGACAGAGAGAGAGAGAGAGAGAGAGAGAGAGAGAGAGAGCAAAAAAAAGATCTCAATGCTGTGACAGAAGAAAGGGGAAGGGCTTGTGGGTGCCTTAACGGACTTCCCACAAGAGGTGAGAGTGCATTGGACTCTCACCAATTACCTGTGAAGCCTAAAGGCCATATCTCACAAGGGGTGGGTGCCTTGACGGACTTCCCACCTAGGGTACCCTTGTGCGTGGTCCACTTCACACAAGGGTTGGTGTCTCAAAGATAAAGTTCTCAATGTTGTGACAGAAGAAAGGGGAAGGGCTTGTGGGTGCCTTAACGGACTTCCACAAGAGGTGAGAGTGCATTGGACTCTCACCAATTACCTTGTGAAGCCTAAAGGCCATATCTCACAAGGGGTGGGTGCCTTAACGGACTTCCCACCTAGGGTACCCTTGTGCGTGGTCCACTTCACACAAGGGGTTGTTGTCACAACAGAGAGAGAGAAAGAGAGACAGACAGAGAGAGAGAGAGAGAGAGAGAGAGAGAGAGAGCAAAACAAGATCTCAATGCTGTGACAGGAAGAAAGGGGAGGGCTTGTGGTGCCTTAACGGACTTCCCACAAGAGGTGAGAGTGCATGGACTCTTACCAAGTACCTTGTGAAGCCTAAAGGCCATATCTCACAAGGGGTGGCTGCCTTAACGGACTTCCCACCTAGGGTACCCTTGTGCGTGGGCCACTTCACACAAGGTTTGGTGTCTCAAAGATAAAGTTCTCAATGTTGTGACAGAAGAAAGGGGAAGGGCTTGTGGGTGCCTTAACGGACTTCGCACAAGAGGTGAGAGTGCATTTGGACTCTCACCAATTACCTTGTGAAGCCTAAAGGCCATATCTCACAAGGGGTGGGTGCCTTAACGGACTTCCCACCTAGAGTACCTTGTGCGTGGTCCACTTCACACAAGGGTTGGTGTCTCAAAGATAAACTTCTCAATGTTGTGACAGAAGAAAGGGGAAGGGCTTGGGGTGCCTTAACGGACTTCCCACAAGAGGTGAGAGTGCATTGGACTCTCAGCAATTACCTTGTGAAACCTAAAGGCCATATCTCACAAGGGGTGGGTGCCTTAACGGACTTCCCACCTAGGGTACCCTTGTGCGTGGTCACTTCACACAAGGGTTGGTTGTCTCAAAGATAAAGTTCTCAATGTTGTGACAGAAGAAAAAGGGGAAGGGCTTGTGGGTGCCTTAACGGACTTCGCACAAGAGGTGAGAGTGCATTGGACTCTCACAATTACCTTGTGAAGCCTAAAGGCCATATCTCACAAGGGGTGGGTGCCTTAACGGACTTCCCACCTAGGGTACCCTTGTGCGTGGTCCACTTCACACAAGGGTTGGTGTCTCAAAGATAAACTTCTCAATGTTGTGACAGAAGAAAGGGGAAGGGCTTGTGGGTGCCTTAACGGACTTCCCACAAGAGGTGAGAGTGCATTGGACTCTCAGCAATTACCTTGTGAAGCCTAAAGGCCATATCTCACAAGGGGTGGGTGCCTTAACGGACTTCCCACCTAGGGTACCCTTGTGCGTGGTCCACTTCACACAAGGGGTTGTTGTCACACAGAGAGAGAGAAAGAGAGACAGACAGAGAGAGAGAGAGAGAGAGAGAGAGAGAGCAAAAAAAGATCTCAATGCTGTGACAGAAGAAAGGGAAGGGCTTGTGGGTGCCTTAACGGACTTCCCACAAGAGGTGAGAGTGCATTGGACTCTCACCAATTACCTTGTGAAGCCTAAAGGCCATATCTCACAAGGGGTGGGTGCCTTGACGGACTTCCCACTAGGGTACCCTTGTGCGTGGTCCACTTCACACAAGGGTTGGTGTCTCAAAGATAAAGTTCTCAATGTTGTGACAGAAGAAAGGGGAAGGGCTTGTGGGTGCCTTAACGGACTTCCCACAAGAGGTGAGAGTGCATTGGACTCTCACCAATTACCTTGTGAAGCCTAAAGGCCATATCTCACAAGGGGTGGGTGCCTTAACGGACTTCCCACCTAGGGTACCCTGTGCGTGGTCCACTTCACACAAGGGGTTGTTGTCACAACAGAGAGAGAGAAAGAGAGACAGACAGAGAGAGAGAGAGAGAGAGAGAGAGAGAGAGAGCAAAACAAGATCTCAATGCTGTGACAGAAGACAAGGGGAGGGCTTGTGGTGCCTTAACGGACTTCCCACAAGAGGTGAGAGTGCATTGGACTCTACCAAGTACCTGTGAAGCCTAAAGGCCATATCTCACAAGGGGGGGCTGCCTTAACGGACTTCCCACCTAGGGTACCCTTGTGCGTGGGCACTTCACACAAGGGTTGGTGTCTCAAAGATAAAGTTCTCAATGTTGTGACAGAAGAAAAGGGGAAGGGCTTGTGGGTGCCTTAACGGACTTCGCACAAGAGGTGAGAGTGCATTGGACTCTCACCAATTACCTTGTGAAGCCTAAAGGCCATATCTCACAAGGGTGGGTGCCTTAACGGACTTCCCACTAGAGTACCCTTGTGCGTGGTCCACTTCACACAAGGGTTGTGTCTCAAAGATAAACTTCTCAATGTTGTGACAGAAGAAAGGGGAAGGGCTTGTGGGTGCCTTAACGGACTTCCCACAAGAGGTGAGAGTGCATTGGACTCTCAGCAATTACCTTGTGAAACCTAAAGGCCATATCTCACAAGGGGTGGGTGCCTTAACGGACTTCCCACCTGGGTACCCTGTGCGTGGTCCACTTCACACAAGGGTTGGTGTCTCAAAGATAAACTTCTCAATGTTGTGACAGAAGAAAGGAGAAGGGCTTGTGGGTGCCTTAACGGACTTCCCACAAGAGGTGAGAGTGCATTGGACTCTCACCAATTACCTTGTGAAGCCTAAAGGCCATATCTCACAAGGGGTGGGTGCCTTGACGGACTTCCCACTAGGGTACCCTTCTGCGTGGTCCACTTCACACAAGGGTTGGTGTCTCAAAGATAAAGTTCTCAATGTTGTGACAGAAGAAAGGGGAAGGGCTTGTGGTGCCTTAACGGACTTCCCACAAGAGGTGAGAGTGCATTGGACTCTCACCAATTACCTTGTGAAGCCTAAAGGCCATATCTCACAAGGGGTGGGTGCCTTAACGGACTTCCCACCTAGGGTACCCTTGTGCGTGGTCCACTTCACACAAGGGGTTGTTGTCACAACAGAGAGAGAGAAAGAGAGACAGACAGAGAGAGAGAGAGAGAGAGAGAGAGAGAGAGAGCAAAAAAAAGATCTCAATGCTGTGACAGAAGAAAGGGGAGGGCTTGGGTGTGCCTTAACGGACTTCCCACAAGAGGTGAGAGTGCATTGGACTCTTACAAGTACATTGTGAAGCCTAAAGGCCATATCTCACAAGGGGTGGGTGCCTTAACGGACTTCCACCTAGGGTACCCTTGTGCGTGGTCCACTTCACACAAGGGTTGTTGTCACAACAGAGAGAGAGAAAGAGATACAGGCAGAGAGAGAGAGAGACAGAGAGAGAGAGAGAGAGAGAGAGAGAGAGAGAGCAAAAAAAGATCTCAATGCTGTGACAGAAGAAAGGGGGGAGGGCTTGTGGGTGCCTTAACGGACTTCCCACAAGAGGTGAGAGTGAATTGGACTCTCACCAAGTACTTGTGAAGCCTAAAGGCCATATCTCACAAGGGGTGGGTGCCTTAAACGGACTTCCCACCTGGGGTACCCTTGTGCGTGGTCCACTTCACACAAAGGGGCCTGTTGTCACAACAGAGAGAGAGAGAGAAAGAGAGACAGACAGAGAGAGAGGAGAGAGAGAGAGCAAAAAAAGATCTCAATGCTGTGACAGAAGAAAGGGGAGGGCTTGTGGGTGCCTAACGGACTTCCCACAAGAGGTGAGAGTGCATTGGACTCTCACAAGTACCTTGTGAAGCCTTTTTTTTGCCAAAAGCTTCGTGTAGCAGTCATGAGTTTTTTTAATGTTAGAGTATTCAACGCGTTGTTGGTGACAGATCGGGTTTATTTCCCTGTATCTTTTAAAGACGGTTGTGCTAACTATACGTTTGATTGATATTACGAAATGTTGAATCTTCATACTCTAAATTTACTTATTTCGTCTAGACTTTATAATTATGCACGTAGAGAGAGCAGCAGAATTCAGCCGAAATCCTGTCGCCCAAGACAGACAAAAGTTTTTTTGAAATGCACCACGCAACATAGTGCATATGTGTTCATAAATAGTTTTTGATACTTTCAGCTGTTTTAAGTGTTATTTTACCGTTATTCTATATTTATTGGCAAAAAATGATCAAATAAAAAAAAGAGATGCTAAACGGATGAGTCTAAGTCCACTTTCCAAAAAAATGTGAGTTTTAGAGTGAAGTGTAAAAGACAGGTTATGGTACTTACGCACCAGGTGCCATAACGTACCTAACTAAAAGATTGTGACATGTTTTATTCTTTTTCGAAGCCGAGCTTTCATGTTATTTAGGGTTACGAAGAAAACAATAAATTAGCACAAAATGTGTTCTCTATTTCCACTTAAAAATGTCGTTTTTCATTCAATAAAATAGAAACTAAACCACATTCAAAAAATAGCAATTTATTATCCTCTAACTTTGATCTAACTTTAATTATAAAGGATTTCTACTGCTTAAGACTCATTACTCAAGCGCGCAAAAGGGTTTGCACGCGCGCGACTCCGAACCTGGGTCGTTAGTAGAATATCTGCGTGCGATGAATTGTTCCAAAAAGCCACAAAATAATTCATATCTCGAACATGCCTGGGCGGAAATCCTAAGTTTGAGCTACTATTCGATAGCTAATTTTAGGCTCTATCTGAATAAAAATATGCCCCAAAAAGTGTCAGTAATAGCTATGGTTGAAAAAGTGGCCTAAACATTCTGACCCCAAAAGTAGATCAAAAACGTCGTGTATGAAAAAGTTTGTATGAGACATTTGTTCAACTTCGCAAAAGCTACAGAATGATATATAATACGTTGCCATAACTCCAACATCCGAGAATAAACAGCCGCGGAAATGACCTCCCAAAAATTTGACATTTCACGGCCCCCTTAGAGTACTTTCCCGGAACCCAGCCAAACGGGAGTAGGCTCATTTCAAAGCTCTCCAAAAACTGAACAATATCCTGAATGTCCCATCTCGCTCCATTGTCAAATCTCCGAGTATTGATTTTCAAAGTTCGCTCCTAACAAAATTGGTCCGCCGGTTTTTGCCCTCGATCGATATGACCCAATGTCTTTTTTTTCACAATGTATATATCAAAACATGCGCCGTGAAAAACTACATCATATATGTCGAAAGCAAAAAATGCGCCTTTTAAATTTGAGTTAGTGAGAAAACACCGAGTAAAAAAAGGGCCAAAAAGGGGGTCAAAATTTGGAAACTCCCCCTGGCAATCCCTGAGGCACTATCAACAAACCAACCAGGAATCTTAATAACTAAGACATGGGCAATCGACTCATATTTTTTTCATTCCCTAACTCTCCGTTCAAAAGATCCAATAGCTCAAAGTGGCCAACCCAGCTTAAGCGCGCGCCGAAAAGTGCAACTTTGCCGCCGGCGCCGACCACAAAACCAAATCCCAAAAATCCCAAACCAATACCTATCGTAGCCCCAATATTCATTTACCATCCTAAAAAAAACCCACTCGAAAATCTCAACTCTACCGCCCACCACGTCGCTCCGCGCAAACCCGGTCAATAATCCACAAGCGTTCTAAGTATATTCTCTAAATAACGGAGCTATGGGGGACCTGGTTTCAGTATCTTTGCCCATTATCTCCTTGGAGTTTCGCTATGTCCTAGCATTAAGAACTTTGCTTTGGGGGTCATATAAAAACGCGCAAAAGGGTTTGCCCGCGCGCGACTCCGAAAATGGGTCGTTAGAAAATCTGCGTGCGATGAAAATGTACCAAAAAGCACAAAAAATAATTCATATCTCGAATATGCCTGAACGAATACCGACGAACAAACCTATCATTCGATAGCTTAATTTAGGCTCTATTCGAATAAAAAATATGCCCAAAAAGTGTCAGTGATAGCTAAGGTCGAAAAAGTGGCCTAAACATTCTCGGACCAAAAGTAGATCAAAAACGTCGTTGTATGAAAAAGTTTTGTATGAGATATTTGTTCGCCTTCGCAAAAGCTACAGAATGATATATAACACGTTGCCATAAGTCCAACATCCGAGAAAAAACAGCCACGGAAAGGGCTTCCCAAAAATTCGACATTTCACGGCCCCTCAGGGTACTTTCCCGGAATCCCAGCCAAACGGGAGTAGGCTCATTTAAAGCTCTCCAAAACCTGAACAATATTCTGATGTCCCGTCTCGCTCCAATCCCAAATCTCCGAGTATTGATTTTTCAAAGGTTCGCTCCTAACAAAATGGGTCCGCCGGTTTTGCCCCGATCGATATGACCCAATGTCTTTTTTTCCACAGTGTATATATCAAAAACATGCGCCTTAAAAAACTACATCATATATGTCGGAAAGAGAAAAAGTTAATTTTGAAAATTCAAGTTAGTGAGCAAATACAGAGCAAAAAAGGGCCAAAAAAGGGGGTCAAAATTTGGCCACGCCCCCTGGCCGCCCCTGAGGAAATATCACCAAACCAACCAGAATCTTAATAATTAAGACATGGGCTATCGACTCATATTTTTTTCATTCCCCAACTCCTCTCCGTTCAAAAGCTGCAAACGCTCAAAGTGGCCAACCCAGCGCAAGCGCGCGCCGAAAAGTTGCAACTTTGACCGCTGGCGCCACACCCAAACCCAAAACCAAAAAAATCCCAAACCAATACCAAAACGTAGCCCAATATTCATTTACAATCCTAAAAAAACCCACCCAAAATCTCACAGCTATGGGGGTACCTGCTTCAGTATCTTTGCCCATTATCTCCCATGGAGTGTGGGTTATGTCTAGCATTCAGAACTTTGCATTAGGGGTAATAATAAAAAACGTGCAAAAGGGTTTGCCCGCGCGCGATGTGATGGCCTACTTGTCATATGTTAATTTGTAGTGTGATTGTTTTTTAAATTGTGAATGTCATATCATCGTATCATCGTACTGTGTTATATATAATTTGCATGCTGCTGTTTTAAAATCGGTATGTTTCATAAAATTGTAAAGAATTTGTGCTTTATTGAGATATAAATTTGACTATTCGCTTCAGACTTGTAAACAAAAGAATACGAGAACATACATTCACAGTGGTAAGTACTGAGATTAAAAAAAATCTTTCGAAAATCAACGGCCAGTACAGAAAAATCAAATATTATACGAAATATTGTGTTTGAATCAAATGAACCGTTTTGACACTTAAAGCCATTCTATTTAACGAAAAATCAAAGAAAGACTATGACCAAACCAACCAGGAATCTTAATAATTAAGACATGGCTATCGACTCATATTTTTTCATTCCCAATTCCTCTCCGTTCAAAAGATGCAAACGCTCAAAGTGGCCAACCCAGCTCACCCTTGCGCCCAAAAGTTGCAACTTTGACCGCTGGCGGCGCGCCCAAACCCAAATCCAAAAAATTCCAAACAATACCAAAACGTAGCCCCAATATTCATTTACCATCCTAAAAAAAACCACTCGAAAATCTCAACTCTACGCCCACCACGTCGCTCCGCGCAAACCCGGTCAATAATCCACAAGCGTTTCTAAGTATATTCTCTAACTAGCGGAGCTATGGGGGGACCTGGTTTCAGTATCTTTGCCCATTATCTCCTTGGAGTTTCGCTATGTCCTAGCATTGAATTAGTTTAGTTTTAGATCATATAAAAGCGCGCAAAAGGTTTGCTCGCGCGCGACTCCGAACCTGGGTCGGTATAGGATATCTGCGTGTGATGAAAATGTACCAAAAAGCCACAAAATAATTCATTTCTCGAATATGCCAGAACGAATACAGACGATCAACCCATCATTCGATAGCTAATTTTTGGCTCTATCTTAATAAAAATATTCCCAAAAAGTGTCAGTGATAGCTAAGGTCGAAAAAGTGGCCTAAACCTTCTGACCCAAAAGTAGATCAAAAACATCGAAATATCAAAACCTTTTGTACATTTGTTCGCCTTCTCGAGAGATACAGAATTATATATAACGTGTAGGCATAATACCAATCCCCGAGAAAAAAACAGCCGCGGAAAGCACTCCCAAAATTTTGAGATTCACGGCCCCCTCATGGTACTTTCCCGGAATCCCAGCCAAACAGGAGTATGCTCATTTCAAAGCTCTTCAAAAACTAAACAATAATATGAATGTCCCATCCCGCTCCGGTCCCAAATCTCCGAGTATTGATTTTTCAAAGGTTCGCTCCTAACTAAATGGGTTCGCCAGTTTTTGCCTTCGATCGATATGACCCAATGTATTTAGCCCCACAATCTATATATCAAAACATGCGCCTTGAAAAACTACATCATATATGTCAAAAGTAGAAAAATTAATTTTGAAAATTCAAGTTAGTGAGCAAAAACAGAGCAAAAAAGGGCCAAAAAAGGGGGTCAAAATTTGGCCACGCCCCCTGGCCACCCTGAGGCACTATCAACAAACCAACTAGGAATCTTAATAATTAAGACATGGGCTATCGACTATATTTTTTCATTCCCCAATTCCATCTCCGTTCAAAAGATGCAAACGCTCAAAGTGGCCAACCCAGCGCAAGCGCGCGCCGAAAAGTTGCAACTTTGACCGCTGGCGCCACACCCAAACCCAAACCCAAAAATCCGAAACCCATACAAAACGTAGCCCCAAATATTCATTTACCATCCTAAAAAAACCCCCCTCAAAATCTCAACTCCCCCGCCCGTCACGCCGCTCCGCGCAAACCCGGTCAATAATCCACAAGCAATGCTAAGTATACACTCTAACTAGCGGAGCTATGGGGGGACCTGGTATCACATTTTTCGCCCATTATCTCCCTTGGAGTCTTGGCTATGTCCTAGCATAGGATTTGTTTGATTAGGGTTCACACAAAAGCGCGCAAGAGTTTGCCCGCGCGCGACTCCGAACCTGGGTTGGTAGAATATCTGCGTGCGGTGAAAATGCACCAAAAAGCCACAAAATAATTCATTTCTCGAATATGCCTGGATGAAATGAGAAGTATCACCCACCATTCGATAGCTAATTTTAGGCTCTATTCGAATAAAAATATGCGCCAAAAAGTGTCAGTGATAGCTATGGTCGAAAAATTCAAAAAAACATTCTCGGAACAAAAGTAGATCAAAAACATCGAAATATCAAAAACGTTTTGTATGACAAAGTTGTTCGCCTTCTCAAAAGCTACCGAATCATATATAACATGTTGCCATTAGGTCAAATTGCCGAGAAGAAACAGCCGCGGAAATGACCTCCCAAAAATTTGACATTTCACGGCCCCCTCAGGGTACTTTCCGGAATCACAGCCAAACGGGAGTAGACTCATATTAAAGCCTCGTAAAACTGAACAATAATCTGAAGGTCCCATTCCGGTCCGGTCCCAAACCTCCGAGTATTGATTTTTCAAAAGTTCGCCCCTAACAAAATGGGTCGGCCAGTTTTGCCTCGTATCGATCCAGGTAGTTTAAGGACTGCGCAATAGATCAGTCGATGCGCCGTCCAAAACTACATGATATATGTCGAAACAAAGAAAATCGCGGGTACAGATTTTGAAAAAGTGAGAAAAAACAGAGCAAAAAAAGGGCCAAAAAACGGGGTAAAACTTTGGCCACGCCCCCTGGGCGCCCCTGAGGCACTATCAACAAACAACTAGGAATCTTAATAATTAAGACATGGGCTATCGACTCATATTTTTTTCATTCCCAATTCCACTCCGTTCAAAAGATGCAAACGCTCAAAGTGGCCAACCCAGCGCAAGCGCGCTCCGAAAAGTTGCAACTTTGACCGCTGGCGCCACACCAAACCCAAATCCCAAAAATCCGAAACCCATACCATATCGTAGCCCCAATATTCATTTTCCGTCCTAAAAAAACCCCACTCGAAAATCTCACTCCCACCGCCCACAACGCCGCTCCGCGCAAACCCGGTCAATAATGAACAAGCAATGCTAAGTAGATTCTCTAACTAGCGGAGCTATGGGGGGACCTGGTTTCAGTATCTTTGCCCATTATCTCCCTTGGAGTGCGCGCTATGTCCTAGCATTGGTTTTGTTTAATTAGGGTTCACACAAAGAGCGCAAAACGGTTTGCCGCGAGCGACTCCGAACCTGGGTCGGTATAGGATATCAGCGTGCGATGAAAATGTACCAAAAAGCCACCAAAATAATTCATATCTCGAATATGCCTGATTAAATGAGAAGTATTACCCACCATTCGATAGCTAATTTTTGGCTCTATTGAATAAAAATATGCCCCAAAAAGTGTCAGTGATAGCTATGGTCAAAAAAGTGGCCTAAACATTCTCGGACCAAAAGTAGATCAAAAAAGTCAAAATATGAAAAAGTTTTGTATGAGACATTGTTCGCCTTCTCGAGAGCTACAGAATGATATATAACATGTTGCCATAACACCACAACTCTGAGAAAAAACAGCCGCGGAAATAACCTCCCAAAAATTTCGACATTTCACGGCCCCTTAGGGTACTTTCCCGGAATCCCAGCCAAACGGGAGTAGGCTCATTTCAAAGCTCTCCAAAACCTAAATAATATTCTGAATGTCCCGTCCCGCTCCGATCCTAAATCTTCGAGTATTGATTTTTCAAATGTTCGTTCCTAACAAATGGGTCCGACAGTTTTTGACCTGTATCTATCGATCTGGGTGGGCTAAGGAGCAGTTCAATAGATCAGAAGATGCGCCTTGAAAAACTACATCATATATGTTCGAGAATCGAAAATCGTACAAACAGATTTTTCGTTAGTGAGCAAATACAGAGCAAAAAAGGGTCAAAAAACGGGGTAAAACTTTGGCCACGCCCACTTCAAAGACCCTCGGGTGGAATTCGCCCAATTTGTGTCCTATTAATCTTGAAGACATGCCCTATCAGCGACTATTTTTTTCAGCTTCCCATCTTCTCCGAAACAAAAGATACAATCGCTCAAAATGGCCAAACCAGCAGCGCAAGCGCGCGCGAAAAGTTGCAACTTTGGCCGCTGGCGCCACCCCAAACCCAAATCCAAAAATCCCAAACCAATACCAAAACGTAGCCCCAATATTCATTTTCCATCCTAAAAATACCGCACCCAAAAATCTCACCCCCACCGGCCACCACGCCGCTCCGCGCAAACCCGGTAAATAAACACAAGCAATGCTAAGTAGATTCTCTAATAGCGGAGCTATGGGGGGACCTGGTTTCAGTATCTTTGCCCATTATATCCCTTGGAGTCTTCGCTATGTCCTAGCATAGGTTTTGTTTAATGGGGGTTATATAAAATCGCGCAAAATGGTTTGCTCGTGCGCGACTCCGAACAAAATGGGTCGGTACATTTGATTCGTCTTATGCAGGTTTAAGCAGTTTTATGGACGACAGTGCTCGCGAAATGGAGGATTAATGTGATTGAGAACTTGTCAAATTTTAACTTTTTATTGTGATTGTTGTTTAATGTGAACACGTATAAATTACCATCGGTTGATTTATTTTAGTTTCACATGTCTGATGTTTCGCAAGAAATGAATACAGGAACAAAAAGCAAAATTTTACTTGATATTTCAGCCAATATAAGTGCAATGGCAACATTCAACCAAAAGAAACAATGGATTCAAAAAAAACCATTTAAAAACTTGTCCTCACAAGATAGTCTCAAGAAAAAAAGTATAAATAATAAAAGGCTCAAGAAAAGAAGTTTCTTCACAAGTTTCAATTTAAGATATTGATGAACTTTGAAAAAAGAAATTATCGTCTTAGACCATTTAATTCGTAATGTTCTTATTTAATAGGGATTACAAACAAAAGATCTTTCAATTCTGGTCTAGATTTCAATGAAAAAGTCACTCCCACTTTCGATCTGGGTGAACTCGTTAGGTGGTTTGTTCGCCATGCGGATAAGGGGAAGTTTTCTCCAACTGAGTCCCTTGAAAGACCCGAGTGGCTCTGTTGACATCATGTCCTTGAAAACGTTGTGGTCATACAAGTTGTCGTAGAACTTGTCGATTGCGGGGTTGTCATTCCAGGAAGAAGAACTTGCTTCAGTCGAGGAAAATGACTTAAACATTCGAATATAGTAAGAAAAAGGATTAATAATGACAATTACTTGTCAATTTTATTAAATATAAATGAATATAATTTCAAAAGGCCTAATCGTATTAAAAATTAATAATTTTAGTTATAATAAAAATCTCATTTTTTTACAAGTTTCAGATGCAGCTCACCACTCTCGACGTTGCAGCGAATCGTGTCTTCAGGGAAGACATTTCATTGTTAATTCTCTACAAAGCGCTGGCTTATTAGTTTTTATGTCTAATTAATTAAATAAAAATGCAGTTAAAATGATGAAATGTATTTCACTAACTCTTTTCTCAATAGAGTTCTCCCTTTTCTTCGAAAGCCAGTGGGAGCGCTGCTTCTCCTTCCATTCCACTTTGCGTGATTGAGCTGACAACTCTCTCTTCAAATTCTCGATTTGGGCCTGCACAAGAAATTATTTCCAATTGTATTCTGACATAATTATAATTGTATTGTTACTGAATAAATGCAACGGAAATATTTTTTTTATATTATTACAGTTATAAATATTTTTAAATCGTTTGTTTCCTGTTAATAGTGAAGTATTGTAAAACGAAAAAAAAATAAAACAATAAAACTTCTTTTAGACTTCTTTTGTTGTCTGTTAATAGTTAAATTCTGTTCAAAGAATAAATTAGGACGATACAACTTCTTATTTTTTTAAACTATGAATTCAGAGTGTAGAGCAGTAACAGTGCCCATTGACCCTAAAACTACCGTAACCAAGAAAAGGATGTGCGATACAAGAGATGCAGACTGTAGAATACGGTAGATTTTATCTTCAATAGAAAGATAATATATAACATCACGAACCCGCAGTTCCGTCTCCATGTTGACCATCTCCTGAGTGGGACAACGCCTCTTACGCCCGCTTGTAGGTCGTCCAGACAACAATTTTCTAAAACAGTTAAAATTTCTTTTATTTAAATTAAGTCAAAAGAACTACAAATGCTCGCCCACAGGACATTGATTAAAATTATCATGCCAAATTATTCAGTATGGAAATCATAAATACGTTCTCGTTTGAATTTCAGAGAGAATCAGTATACTGACATATAAAAATTAATATATTTCATACAATCTGCCAGCATGGCAGAGAGAGAAAGAGAGAGAGAGAGAGAGAGAGAGAGAAAGAAAAGAAAACAATCAATACACGATTGACATCATATGACAAAACCCCGACCATCTGATTACCAGTCAAGCCTACTACCGTTTAAGCTAGGAACTTTAATTACAAATAGCATAAATATAGAATAGAGAGAGTGAGAAAGAATGAAAGATGTAGCGAGTAGTTCCCAACAAGACCGGTGCATTTGATGTGTTGAACTCCTCACGCGCCCCCCCCCCCCTACCCGGCCTGCACAGCAATTTGCGCAATCCCATAACACCGGACTGCTCAGAGAAAAGTTTTTTGTCTGAAAAATGGAATTTTTCCCCAATAAAGCTGATTTCTGATCGAAAAATTGCATTTTAATTGCCTTTGTGATTTGCTGCTAAAAAAATAACATGCATACCTGATGGTGCTGTCATTTTCGACTCGTACTTCAGTCACTGTCGTTCCTCCCGTATCAACACATGACCTGTAACGAATCCAGATGAATATAAAGCAACAAAGAGAAGACTGGATAAAAAACTAAGTATGCAAAAGATGAATGTTGAAATACAATTATGTAAAAAAAAATTACATCAGGTCTTTGGAAATAAGTTTTGAAAAAATGCAGAATATTGTTTCTCATCAGATTCGAACTCCGATCTTGTGCTTACCAGCCCAAACAATTATCGTTTTAGCTAAGAACTTATAAGATTGAAGAGAACTGCCTTGCAAGACACCCACGATCCATAGCCTACGATTTTAAAATAATAAAAAATTAAAGAAAATGAAATAACCTAAGGAAGCCCCTGTTGTCTTCTTCTAATAAAAAAAAACAAAGTGCTAACCCGTTTGTACTGCTGTAGTTATCGTCGGCAGACCCGCTTCCTCTTGTCACTCCCTCGCGATACATGTCCGGCCTGCACAGATTACAGTTTTAGTTTTTTAGAGAGAAAATAAGGTGAAAAATCCTTTAAAAATTAGTAAATAAATACATGCAAAAGAAATAAAAAAAAAAGTTTAATTATGAGCTGCAATTTAATAATAGAGAGGGAAATGCACAGCAAGGAAAAGAAAGATAGAGTAAGATTAAGAGCAAGAAAGAGAGTCTACCGAGCGAGAGAGAGAGACAGAGAAAGAAAGAGAGAGAGAGAGAGAGAGAGAGAAGACGTAGAGAGAAAGAAAGAAAAGAAAGCGATCAATACATTATCCTCATCAGATGATAGAACCATGACTATCTGCTTGCCAGTCAAGCCCTCTACCGTGTAAGCTAAGAACTTTTAAGTTCAAACAGCATCGTCTTGTAAGACGATACTTCTAAACAAGTCAAATATAGTACACGACTATTAAAAATAAGCAAAAGTAAGACTTTTTACTCGTTTATTTCCTAACTTTTTCAATACACTTAAGTTACCGACCAGCATGGTAGAGTGGAGAGATAGAGAGCAGGGTCGAAGGAGAGATACAGAGAGTAGAAGGAGAGTAGGAGCGAAGGAGAGATACAGAGACAGAGAGTGAGAGAGAGAGAAAAAGAGAGAGAGAGAGATATAATGTTGAGTCAAGTCAAAGGAAGTAGTGGGAGGAATGCAAAGGTCTTCAAAATAAGTTAAAAAGAAAAAAAAGAAGAATGTCTCTCATGAGATTCAAACTCGAATCATCTGCTTTGCAGTCTACAGCACTACCATCTATGCTAGGAAGTTATAAATTGAATAGAACTGCCATGCATGACACGCATGCTTCACAGCCCAGGATTTAAAAATAAAACAAAAATAAAATAATGTATGGATATATTGAAGCAAGTTATAGCCCCTGCAGTCTTCGAATGCGAAAAGAGTGCTAACCCTCTCATGTTGCTGCTGCTCTCGTCTTCCGCGCACTTGCTTCGCATCTCTTCTTCTCCAGTTGTAACTGTTCTGAACAGATTCCAGATTTAGACTGTTTAAAGAGAGAAAGTACTGTGAAAAATAAAAAAATAAATAAAATACAGTACCCTTATATAAATTCCCATGTTCCAGAGCCCAGAATTTAAAAAATAAAATAAAATAAAATAAAAATAATATAAAAACCGATGGAAATACGGATGCACACTAATGCGCCCGAACTCTTCGAAAGCGAAAAGTAGAGCTCTAACCTGCACATTTCGCCGTCGTTCTTCTCCTCCGCTGACCTCGTTCTTCTTCTCTCTTCATCGTCATTCTCATCCGTCCTGCACAGATTCCAGTTTTAGTTTTTTTAAGAGAGAAAATAAGGTGAAAAATCCTTTGAAAATTAGTATAATAAATGATAAAAAATGAAATAAATAAATAGATAAAAAAGAAAGGAAAAAAAACAAGTTTAATTATGAGCTGCAATTTAATAATAAAAAGGAAGTGCAGAGCAAGAAAAAGAAAGAGAGAATAAGATAAAGAGCGAGAAAGAGAGAAAGACTAACCTACTGAGTAAGAGAGTGAGAGAAAGCGAGAGAGAGGAAGTGTGGGAGTGAAACGAGAAAGGGAGAGAAACATGACGATACGGATAGAGAGGAGGAAGCAGTACTTCAACAACATAAGAAGATGACTGTGATTAGCTTCCTCAGACTACCGTATCGAAAATGAACAGTATGCTTGTAGAAAAGAAAAAACTCGAAACCATTTCTAAAAAATCGAGTGGAATGAAGATAAATAACCCTATTTTCCTCCCAAGGATAATTGGAAGGGAGATTATGGAAAAGGTGGAAAAAGATCAGTTTTATGACCGAAGCAAATAAGAGATATATTAGTACGCATTTTCGTTGTCCATATATACTATCCCAGCTGGCTCGCGCCATATGGGCTTCACGATGTGCTACTATTATTTTAAACGCCCTAATTCCGAAAAAATAGCTTCATCCTTCGCAAATAAATTAAACATGGAAATATATTTGAGTATACCTGTTTTTTTCGATTTCCTGTCCTTCCTCGCCAGACTCGGCGGCCACTCCACGAGAGCCATCCTTGCTGTAACAAGTATATTAGAGGGAGAAAAAGAGATTAGTTATGAATGAGAGCAAAAAAAATAAGCCACAGTAATCTAAACCACAACCACAATCGTCTGAATATACAGTATTCTAGTTATTATTAACGATTATGAGGCCATTCTTTTCCTAATAAGTGGGAAAACACACTAATAAGAAAAACATTCCCATGCTCATCAAAATATTTTAAAATATACCCTAAATTCTTTTATTTTATAGTGAGTACTGACTCTGTGAGTTGATCACTCGCTGGCGTCGTCGCATCTTTGGCAACTCCTCCAGAACTCATACTGCTACAAGAATATTAGTGAGAGATAAAAAAGTTACTTTCAGAATTAAAGGAAAAAAACTATGGGAACGTGAGACGCTCACAGAAGTGTTTTTTAACTGAACCGTGTTTAAAAGCTTTCTGCTTGTTGCAAAGATAAAACACTTTTAAACCGAATCATGTTCATCAAAATATTCGTTTTTGTGGTATACTTGTAATAAAAATCGTGAATTCAACATATGAATAACTGTAACTAATTTAAATTGTACCTTTGAGGCATTTTTTTCGAGTAAAGTTCTGTAAGATATTTGGAAGCTTAGAACATCGCTCGTTCTCTTTAAGCCAACAACTTTTAATTCAGGTTTATTCAAAATTTAAATTGGTCAACAAAGGGAATGCAGTTTTTATTCATCATTCACAGCATCAAAAGAGGGAAGAGAGGGGGACGGAGATTTAATGAGGCCCTTTAGTCTCTCCTCGCGCAGTGGAAGGTCATGACCATGCGCTTCAATGATCGTGACTTCGCCTTGTCTCCTCTGTCATAGTAGAACTTCTGGAATGCATCGCTGTGCACAGTCTGCAGCTCGGCATCAGACAGCTCGTCCAGCTCTTCCAGTGGAAACCCTTCAATTGAAAAGAACTACAACTAAAACCAAAAAGAAACATTTGATTTTCCGAACAGTTTTTTTAAGCAATACATGAACGTGTTAGTATAATGTACATTTCGTTTCCTGATTTCGAGCTGTAAAACGATGGAAAAAATAAATAAAAATATGTAAGTATTACCATTATCATTCTTCGTCCCCTCTTCCTCTCTCTTCCTGTCTTGTTCTTTTCGTTTCTTTTCTTCGTCTCTCTTCTTCTTCTCAGCCGCTTCTTCCTTCTCATCCTCATCTAAAAGATATGGATAATGAAAATTCGGAATATAAAGTAAATGATATATCGAAACTTTAAAGTGCTAATGATAAACTTTACGATATCAGGGAAATCAAAAAGAAATTTAATATGGATCATTGTATTCTTAGGGTAAAACATGCGTTTTCACGACACTGAAACCCTCCACGGACCATAATTTAAGCCACATGTTGTTGTGATAAGAGAAATAGTTACCGTCCAACTTGAATTTTTTCCGCTCGTGTTGCTCTTCTTTCAGGAGCCCCTTCTCCCGCAAAACTACAAAGGACTTACGACCAGTTAACTTATAAAAATATAGTTAAAAATTTACCAATTTGGCATGATAACCCTGCCATCCGGATTGTTTGACACAAAATGAAAGAGAAATGAGTGTATCGCAAATTGTGAGCAAACAACTAACGAGGCAACTTCTCGGCCATAACAAAGTCCTGGAGAAAGAGGGAAGAGGGCTTCCGTTCAGCCGTATCTTCTTCAGACAAGTTCGACTCGGTCACTGCGTCTTGCATTTCCTTCGTCAGGTCGTAGTAGAAAGCTGCAAGACAAACAGAATATATACAGGAAATAGTGTAAAGCTTGTAACATGTGTTTTTTTTTAGATTTTTAGAAATAGAAAACATACCTCGGTTGTAGTACTTCATCTGGTATTTGGCCTTGCCAAATCCTTTCCCTTCTCGGTGGAGATGTTGAAGAAGCAGCCCGTTAGCCGTATGGTGATACGGGAGCGAGATCTTGATGACCTTCTCCGGCCAGGAGTCACTGGAAATAAATTGTAACGCAAATGCTAAGAACACAAGAAGAAAAGGATATATAACGGAATAATTTATGTCTCACGTGAGAATGATTTTCTGGACAATGTCCAAGATGTGGGCATTGACGAATCTCAGACGAAAAATCGCAGCATTCTCGTTTCCCGGGCTCTTGCCCTCCCTGAAGATGTCAGGGAGGGCAAGTAGAGGAGACACTCCGTTAAGCTTATCAGCTTTCTCCGTCAGCAGAAGAAAAAGCGTGTTCTTTGCATAAACAACTGGCGGCGTTCCATCTACAAGAAGTACGAGTAATGTAGCATATTATATACACAAAATTTGAACATAATAGAACGGAACCAAGAACTAACCAGGCCCAAAAGTCAGGAACATTTCTCGGCAACCTTGACGCATCTGCTCCTTTCGGATGTCATTTTTCAAATGAAACAAGGGATCCGGAGCAGCATCGCTCTTCTTCACATTTGGCTTCGGCGGCATGACTATTTAAATGGTAGAATTAAACAAGGTTTTCTCATATTCAAAACAAATCCTAAATTTAAATCTCATGAAATCAGCATGGGAAGACTAAATCTACGAGATCCAAATAAAAAAAATTACATTAAAGGACAATGATAAGCAGTTGGTTCCTACTGTACTTTCTGTTTGGGAAACTGTGAATTTAAATTCAAAATTAACACTTGTTGATGTAGCGCAGAATTGATAAACAAAGTTATTAGTTTTTTTAGTTTATTTTCTGGTTTTTTTTATAAAGAATATTATCAATAAGATGTGATTTAGCTAAAGGATCTTGTGAAATATCAAACAGCTGTTTGTTGGAGTGGAGAAAATAAGGTATCCCTTTTTTACACCCTCATGTTGTTCAACAGTAGTTTTTTTTCTGCTCAATATTTTTTTAAAGACATAATAATAGACTTTTTACTCGAGTTTTTCACACCAACACTCAACTATTTGATGATTTCCAAGCAAGTACTGAAGGACCAGAGGAAAATTGGAATTAAAATGAAAGAAATAAATTAAATGTAGAACAAACTTCAAGAGCCTGACGCTCTCTTGCGTAGCAGTTCACAGCCACACGTAACTCGCATACAACTCGATGCTCACCTGCAGAAAGGTAAAGATAGAAAGAAAACGGATTGAGACAAATGAAAAGTAAGTGGGAGGAATGCATGCATGTCAGGCAAAGTACTGATAAATCAAATCCCGAAATTCAGATATTATATTGCAACAAAAGTTTTCTTTTTAACTTTCTCTTTCTCTCTCTCTCTCTCACTCTTACTCTCTTTATGTCCCCAACCTTGACGTGCACCTTGTTGGTGAGGGTCGCAATGACAGAATTGTTGTTGGAGGTGGTGATGGGCTCGAATCCCACCACCACAGATCTCTTTCTAAAATCCAAAAATTTAAAATTAAATCAAGCGGTACAAAATTAATGTTATTATAAATGAGAGAAAAATTAAGCTAGATTTGGATAAATAGAGAAAAATGTATGGAGAGAAATAAAGAAATAGAGAGAGAGAGAGAGCAAGAGATAAAGTGAGAGATTGAGAGAGATAGAGGGAGAGAGGATCTTAGTTTAATTTCTAACGATTAAAGAAATTAGTAGAAAGAAGAAAGTTAGTATGCAATTAGATTGAGCTGAAAACGTAATCTAACATGCAAGGTAACACGGTTGCAAGGCAGAGACGGATTAGAGGAAACCAAAAGGTCACACAATCGATGATACAGAGCAAGCGAGAGAGACAGAGAGAGAGAGAGAGAGAGAGACAGACAGAGAGAAAGAAAGAGAGAGAGAGGCAGAGAGAGACAGACAGAGAGAGAGAGGCAGAGAGAGAGAGAGACAGAGACATAGATAGTAAGTAGGAGATAGAAGTAAAACGCGTGAGCGAAAGACATTTAGAATAATAAGGAATCTACCAAAAAAATATCATGATGTCTGCCGCGGCTCTCTTTGTCGCTCGCTCTTTCGCTCTCTTTATCTCTCTTTCTTCTCTCTCTCTCTCTCTCTCTCTCTCTCTCTCTCTCTTGAGAAGACCTTTTCAGAAGAATGTACTGAAAAGAGATGTGAACAGAGAAATATTGAAAGAGGGCTGCAACAGAGAAATTGGGTGCGATGTTTTATCTCAGCACAGTGAAAAATTGAAGTATAGTGGATGAGAATACGAAGATAAAGAAGTACAGAAGAGGGTTTGAGTTAGAAATAGAAATTGAACGAAAGTGTTTGAGAGGAGGTAAACTTTCTCTCTTTCTTTCTCTTTCTCTATCTATCTATCTCTCTCTCTCTCTTCTCCTTTTCTCTCTTTCTTTCTATCTTTCTCTAACCTAACCTTGACTTGCGTCTTGCTCTTGAAGTTGCAGCAACGTTCGTCGTCTTCGCAATATCCCGTTTTATCAGCAGTCGGAAATTGACGGTGGTAGTTAGTGGTGGGCTTAAATCCCACCACCACCAATATCCATCTAAAAATCAAACATATATAATAAAAACATTCTTCGTGATGAGATTGAGCTGGCAAACGTAAATTTTACGTGTAAGGTAACCCAGGTGCAGCAGCAGAGGTGGGTTAGAGGAAACGCAAAAGGTCGCACAATCGATGATATAGAAAGCGAGAAAAGAAAGAGAGAGAGAGAGAGAGAGAGAGAAAGAAAGAGATGGAGAGAGAGAGATATGGAAATGGAGTAATTGGGTACGAGGTTTCATCGTAGCCGTGAGAAAAAAAAAGAGAGAGAGAGAGAGGGAGAGAGAGAAAAAATGGAGAGTAAGTGGGAGATCGAAGCAAAACGCATGAGCGAAAGACATTTAGAGTAATAAAGAATATACCAAAAAATTCTCATGGTCTCTGCCGTTGCTTTCTGTGACGTTCCTCTTCCCTCTCTCTCTCTCTCTCTCTCTCTCTCGCTCGCTTTCTATCCTCCTCTCTCTCTCCGTCTCATAATTATGTCACTCTCCATTTTCTATCAATTAATTCGTAAAAAAAATTTTCACAATAAAACCTTTGGATAACACGAAAAATTTAATTTAATGACAGACCTAGGCAAGTGTGAATTGTTACAAACATTATTAAGTTTAGAACACGGCACAAGCCTACGATATTCGAATGTAGTGGAGAGCGCTATGAAGAGAGAAATATTGCAACAGAGAGATTGGGTGCGAGGTTTTATCTCAGCCCAGAGAATAATTGCCGGATAGTGGATGAGAAGACGAAGAGAAAGAGAGATTGAAGAGGGATTGTGCTAGAATTAAAAGTGAACGAAATAGTTTGAGAGGCGGTAAAGTTTCTCTCTTTATTTTTTCTCTCTCTCTCTTGCTTTCTCTCTCTCTCTCTCTCTCCTTCGCTCTCTTTCTTCCTCTCTTTCTGTTGCCTAACCTTGACTTGCGTCTTGTTCTTTAAGTAGCAGCAGCGTTCGTCGTCTTCACAATCGCCCGTTTTATCTGCAGTCAGAAATTAATTATGATAGTGGTGGGCTCAAATCCCACCACCACCAACGTCTATCTAAAAACTAAAAATAAATATAACATTTCTTTGTGATAAGCTTGAGCTGGTAAAATTATATTTGCAAGGTATGCGTGCTGCAACAGCTGAGATGGGTTAGAGTACACGCAAAAGGTCGCGAGAACGCGAGAGAGAGAACGAGGGAGAGAGAGAGAACGAGGGATAGAGAGAGAGAGAAAGAGAGAGACAGAGATAAAAAAGGAGTTATAGGGTGCAAGGTTTCATCGTAGCCCTGAGAAAAGAGAGAGAGAGAGATAGAGAGAGAGATGGAGAGAGAGAAACAAAGAGAGAGAGAGCTTAAGAAACACACAGGGAAATATACAGGCTGTCAGATGATATAAAGCACTTGAAAAGAAAAATTCGCGGAGCTCCCCGTTTATCTCAGCAACGATCGATCGGCCAACAGAAACGAAAGCAACCGCTCATGAAAAGGCAGCAAGGGGAAACTAACTGCTGACATAATACGAGGAAAACAAGAATGAGCATGAACGCGTGGCAATGCTAATGTGGGACGGGAACGAAAGAAGGATATGTGTGAAAAGGAATATTCTAATACAGAGGGATGTTATTAAAATTGTATGTATGAAAATTTTTTATTTGGCATAGTTTTGCCCAACTTTAACAGCATCCAATTAGGAAAATAAGAATATGATAAACAAATGGTGACCCTATTTTAGAGTATAAATGTGGATAATTTTTAAGTATAACTTTTAAATTCGAATAATTTTAAGTTTGCAATAATAACTTGAAATCAATATTATGCCAGGCGGGGAACTCGTCAGGCGAGAACTTGGCTAAATTTGTACGTATGTACCCGTTTCGCCCCTTTAATCTCGCGACGGGATGTTAATCTGGTAAATAATTGTTTTTATTATAACATTATAATTTTGTTGAAATCAAAATTATGCCAGGCGGGGATCTCGTCAGGCGAGAACCTGGCAATATGCATATATGTAAACCCGTTTCGCCCCTTTAATCTCGCGACGGGATTTTGTTATAAAATATTTAATTTCTCATTCAAAAAAGCAAATTACTTGTCATTTGTATCTTGCAAGATATTAGATTTCATATTCAAACAACGCATTTAATTTGCGCATACTTGTTATTTACCCGCCATTTGCTTCTCGCAAGATTTTCACAGGTACTTGCTCACTGAGCAATTAGACTGTCGTCTTTCTTCAGTTCATTTCTTCCTCTTCTTGGAGATTCTCCTCCTCATCGGAGGATACAACATACTCAAGGTTGCCTTCTTCATCATCACTAAAGTAGTGAACTTCGTCATCGATTTCTGGCATTGCCTGTACATCATCGTTAACAACGGCATTCTCACCCGTTATCTTGTTCTCGGCTACTTTGCCATTTGCTGCAATCTCTTGCTGCAACTGATAAGTAAAATCATCAAGATCTTTTTCGAGCTGTTCTTGATCAATCTCCTGGACTTGCTCAATGTCTTCTTCATGCTCTTCGGGGTCATTCTCGGCCCCGACATCGTCATCAAGATTCAAGCCCTCAAATGGGTCAACATCTGGTTCCTCAGCCAGTACAGGAGGAATATTTGTGATCTCACAATTGACCGTCTTGAAAAGGTCTCTATAGACAATATTTCTGACAACGGCATGCTTTCCGTTCACTTTATCTTCTGTGATAAATTCTTTTGGTATCAAAAGTTTGAGATGTGCCTCAGTTTTAACTCTCGAGATGGCCACATAGAAGTGCCCGTGAGAAAATGTCGGAGTTCTTAGATCAAGTCCCACTCTTGTCAATGTCTGGCCTTGACTCTTGTTAATCGTGCAAGCAAAGCACGCCCTTATCGGGAACTGTCTTCTTGTGAATTGTACACCACTGTTACGATCGAGATAGTTCAGCACGATTCTCGGCAGGAATACCTCTTCTGGTGGATTCACAGTCACATTTCTGCATCTCAGCAGAATGACGTTTCTGTCAGCAGAGTTTACTTTCACTGCGTTCAAGAACACAAGTTTAGTGCCATTGCACAACTTATTCTCAATGTCAATGTTCCTTAGCAGCATAACTGGTGTTTGTGGTTTCAAAACTAACTTATGAGCGGGCATTCCATTGGGCGTCATCGCCTCCAAGGTTGAGATCAAATCTACTGGCATGCCCATATGCTCTGCTTCTTCAGGAATCTCAGTGATTCCTATAAACTCTTCTGCTTTTCCAGGTAGCAAGTTCATAATCTTCTCATTTAGTTTGATTACTGCATCATTTCTAACTGCGAGGATTGCTCTTTTGCTCATCTCTTCACCGTTGCAGCGGACTTCCTCCGGATACACGGATTCTATTAGTGCGTCCTCATCGGCGCATAGCATTCTTTCAGGTACACGAATGTGCAATCCGTCAAAGTTTGCAGTTCCTTCTCCAACTTCAGTCTGATATTTCAGAAATATTTGTTGGTCCTTGTCGACCCTCATGTTGACAGTCAGTTTGCACTGCTTAAACTTGTCGTAAACAGGTGCATTGTTCAGTGTGTAATTCAAGATTTGTCTATCTCGAGCACTGGGTATAACAGGCAAAATTTGCTTCCAGTCCCCACCGAGGAGAACGACACGTCCACCAAATGGTTTATCTTTCTGGTCTCTGGGTGCAGCGACTCTCATTGTTCTGTCAACAAAGCTCAAGATTGCATTCGACTGCATTGGGGCCTCATCCCAAATGATGACTTCAACTTGTCTCAAAAACTGGCCCTTGTCTGAGGTGATGTCAAGGTTTGTTTTGTCCAGCTCATCATATTCGAGCGGAATTCCAAACCACTGTGAGCGGTCGTACCATTCTTCAATAGAGTTGCTGCAATGCCGGTTGAGGCAACAGGTAAAACAACCTTTTCGTGTGCAATGCACCAATTGATTAAGTACTCGTAGAGGTATGTCTTTCCACAACCTCCACTTCCAGTCACAAAGAAGCAACGCTTTTCGGCACTTGCGTCTGAGATGGCAGCAATGATTTGCTCCGAAATTGCCTTCTGGCCGTCATTTAGCGTGGGTTGCATCTCATCTGCTCTCCTTTGAGCATCTCTCTTGTCTTCAGACATGAACTTTCGCTCAAGAGCTTCATTCCTTATAAGCTCAGGCAATCCAAACTGCTTGAGCGTCATGTTAGAGTGCCTTATTATCGACTGAATGTGCCTGAGGATTCTCTGCTCTTTCTCTTCTTCAGAATACTTTTTCTGCTTATCACGGTCAAGCATGTGCACCTTGTACTTTTCAAATAGTTCTGCCGGACTGGGCGGCTGACAATTCATCAGAATGACGCAGAAAAGTCGCAGGAATGCTCTTGGATTCGGTATAGATTCGCTTGCAAGGTTAAGACATTCGTCCCATTCCTTGTCATCTCTCAAAAGGCCTCTTGCCCGAGCCGACTCATCAAAGGTTGCATATGTAGTGTTTCCATCTTCTGATTTAAGCAAATCAGCAAAGCAAGTGTAGCCTGTAAGGCTTCTCACCAGACAGTGCAGTCCGTAAAGTTCCCTGTTTCGGGGGCTGATGGGAGATAGGTACGCATTATTACGTTCAATCTGGCCAGTACGCACATATGGCTTGTACATCTTTGCCTTCTGATCCCATCTGTATCTTTCTTCAACTTCAAGATATGTCAATTTTCTTGCATCTTCGTCACGCGTATTAAGCTCCATGAAAGCCATGAATCTGGAGATGGCTCTCTCAGCTCTTTGTTCTCTCTGGGCAGCAGTATCATCAGCTTTGACAACCATATGTTGCTCGCCTTCCAGATGAATGTACAATGCTGTAACGCAATGAGATATACCATGCCTTGGCAGGCCAAGTCTGCAGTATGAAGCCTCAATTGAGGATATGCTTCTGGCATTCTGGAAAGTCTTTGTCTCGTCAAGATCAACCAATTGCCTGACTTTTCCATCTTTTTTCTGATATTCATTTCTGAGTACAATGCCATTGGCATTCAACTCTTCCTCTTCCATATCATCAATTTCCAAGGCTAGAAGGTCAACGCCCTTGAATATGTACTTGAAAATGTACTTGAATGTAGAGATACTTGTAGAGGCCTCTACATTAATGTGACAGCCATACTTCATCAGGAGATATGGATTGTGCGGAACAACATGTCGATTCGTTGCAACTCGTACATTCTTTCCTTTTGAGTAGACAATGTTTGCTCCGTTATCTCTCCGTCTATACAACGGATAATCGTTTTCAATCATTTCTGTTTCATCGCGATAGCCTTTTGGGTAACTTTTCGCGCATAAGAATGCATTAGGTCGCCTCTTACGACATGTCATATCAAGTTTACCTTCACAGGGACCATGAATCATACACTTTTTAATGAGTTCACGATGTCTCATTTTCTCCTCATAATAAGGGTCATCCCGGGCAGGTTCAGGCGGAATCTCAGCACTGATTGTCTGATCAATGATCTCTGGAGTGTCAACATGGCCTTTCTTAAACCAGATCAACAGGTGAATATGAGGCATTCCTCTCTGTTGATATTCAACGTTCCAGACGTTGGCAACCACTTCTCCAAGTACACCACGTTCAGTGACGTCTTTCAAAAATTCTTTTGCCTTGAGCCAAAAGATTCGGCACACATCATCGGCAATGTCATGCCATGTCATATTAGGCGAGATGAGTTTCAGAATTTCCGTAATCTCCGGCCATTCTGGATTTCCAGTAAATGTTATGAAGCGAGATGGTTTGCCATATCTCTTTGAAAGTGCTACACATTGGTAGTACAGTCTTCGGAAGTATTTCGGGCCTCCATAAAAGCTTTCAGGGAGTGTGACATAGTTGCCAAGTGCGTATCCTTTTTCTTCAAGCTTCATCTGAACATACTTTGCATTTGCTGACACTTTGGCCAACTTATTGACTTGCTCCTCGCGTTCTCTCTTTATGGCAGCCAGTCGATCTGCTTGAATTCTCAAATATACGTCTAGTTGGAATTGCTGGGTAAGCATACCCCAGTATCTGCACCAATGCATTCTTCTTTCTTCGGGTGTATTACCTTTATCTGCGAACGTGAAATTGTAATATTCAGATCGCGAGAGGAACTCGCGTGGCTTTACCCCAGGAAGGGGATTTCTCTTGTTCATTGTTATAAACTTGGGCATTCCAAGCTTGTAAGTGCGGACTCCGCGTGGCAACAAAAGTGTATAACTCATGGCATCCCACAGCTGGCTAAAGTGCACAAGCTTCTTATTTGTCCAAGATGATTTCTGGAAAATTCTTACTCCACGATTCAAATCTTCGTGGCTTGGGCACTGTCCATCTGGGTAGACGTATATGGCTGACATAAACTTGTCGCCTTGTGGCTCATTCAATCTGCCAGGATGAATGGGAGGATTCACATGAATCATTTTTCCTCCAGCTTGAATGTTCGGTGAGAACTGCTTCACAGCCTCCTCTCTATCAAGAATGTTCAACATAACATGGTTGGGCTTTCTATTCCGTGCCTCAGCTTTCTTTTTCTCTTCCTGGATCACTTCTTCCAGGCGCACATAGCATTTCGCGAGATGATTGTGTTCCTGTATCACATTTCGAACTCGCATGAAAATATCAAGGTTGTACTTTACATTGTATTTCTTCATAAAGTCGGCACAAGCCTTTTCTGCTCGAGCAGAATCCTTGCAAATGATGAGTGAAACAAACGAAGGATTCGACTTCGAGGTGCTATCTTGAGGGCTCACAATTGTTGCCTCTATTCTCCCATTAAGAACCAAGGGTACTGGGCCTCCTTTGGGAAACTCTGATTTCTTTTTCGTGTTCATAATGGCGCAAACAAATGATAGGGGAGAATTTATCATTCTCACAGTGTCATAAGTAGCTTTTCCAGCCGGTGAAAGGATGTACTCTTTTATTTTTCTCATTTCTTCAATGTCCACGAATAGTGGAAAATCATCTTGGATCTTAACTTGACCGCCTTTGCAGCAAATGGAATCTGGTTCACCGGGCCATCGCCATGCTTTACAGTGCACGCATTTGATCTGTTGCGGAAGTACATAAGGCTCCGGTAGAGTACTGTAATTAATCTGAGCACGCATGAGTTGCGGTTGAACAGTGCGAGCTCGTTGCTTATGCTTTGTTTTATATTCTTTCGTTCCCGACTGTGGGGTTGTCACAACTGGGATTTCATTATCAACAACTATTTTATTAGTTATGTCTGGTGAGACTGAAATATGTTCGTTTAGTTCGAGAACTTGACAAATAATTCTCTTCACAGCCTTGGACTCAACGCTCTTAGGCATATCTTTGCTGTCAACAGACAATGCGTGCATTAGTGCACACACATATATTCCGGTAGATGACGGACTTTGAATGACTGGATACTTTTCTTCAGTGCGCAACTTGCTCTGTTTCGATTGTAGTACGATGCTACTTGCTTAATTTTCTCAGAAAATTCGCTTCCAACGGCTGGGATGTACGGATCATAGACATATGCTTTCTGTTCCTTAATGACAATCAGCGCGTATTCGCCTGATGTTTTCTTGACAGGCATTAATATGCCCTGTCTTTTTCCAACATTAAAGCCTTCTAGTCTTCCATCGCTTTTAAAAGCATCAAGTGGTAGGACAACATATCGCTTATTTGAATTGAGACCGATCGCAAACTTGTTGATAATTACATCACTCAATTGATCGTTTTCTTCTGATAGAAAAGAGATATCTCTATCGCTCAAATCGATACACTTGAATGGAATTATCTGCACAACTTCCTTGGCTGCGGTATCTCTTTGGGCACATATTCTGACCATCTTTGAGTCAATCAACATCTTAGTGATGATTTCGCGGTATACTTCAGATTTAAACTCGTCAAATTTCTTCTTTCTCTGTTTTGCCAAATCGAACAAGTACTGTTCCGCATTAAAGAATAGAGCAGGAGCCGACTCTTCTGGAGTTGAGTACTTGCATACTTGATTGGACTTTTTCTTATCCATTACTTCTGGCTTGCCAAATGCTATCTCCACAAATTTAGATAATTGTGCCATAACAGTATCTCTCCGGTCTTTGTCGTAGAGTCGAATTGTAATCTCAGGATGTGTCTCTATCACTCCAAGGATCCATTCATTTTGATCATTCAGCGGAACAAATGCAATTTTATATTTCATCTTACTCAGGTTCTCAGGAGCTTTATTACTCAAAATGCATTCCATTACTTCGGTATTCGAAAGCACAAAAATGTTTTGCCTTGACTCGGCAACCAGGACTTTTAACATCGCTTCAATAATAGAGCTATCAAAATGTCCTCTTGTATACGCAGCATATAGTGATATTGCTGATACTGAGATCTCTGGTTTACCTCTTCGAGGCTGATGTACCCAGCCAAACTTTTTAAGCATTTCAAGTGACTCACTTGAATAGTCGCTTTCATCTGACATTTTGGATGATGCCACACTTCTCATTGATGCTACAGAGCCGATGGAAGAGCGTGAGCTCGATCTTCTAGATCTAGGAGTGCAATCAGGAGTAACATTTTTTTCGATTCCTCCAGCTATCTTAATCAACTTGCATGTCTGCAAATAGTGCTTCAACTGCTTTCTGAAAGAAGCAACATCAAAATGCGGCACAACTGTCGGCCGATTATTAACAATTTGCAAAGCGTGAAAAATAGTAATTGGACCACAATTATAACCATCACTTTGCAGAGTGGTAAGATTGTCACCCGAAGGGGCGGCCATTACTTGAAGTCCGGTTAAGTGGTGAATACACTTTTGAATTCTGTACAATTCATTCCGGTCAAGTTTATTCAGCGAGTCGTAAACCATGACAAAGCTTGGCGACGACATGTTTATGACACTTAACTTAAAGTGGTTATCATTGACCAATGGAAACATAATCATATCATAATTGCTGTAGTTGTTTGTTCTCAACTTTTGCATGCTGTCTGGATTTCTACAGTATCTTTCATACTGAACCGGATCAATCAGGAAAACATTCTTGCCGTAGCAAATTGCTTGTATAGCACAGTGAACAACTTCATCATTCAACCACTGATTGCCGTCTAGCTTTTTTAAACTGTCGTATGACATCGTTGCGATTGGAGCATCGGACTTGGCCGTGGAAAATTGAGCCTGATAGGGCACAAACAGTTTTTTCGGCTGTCTCGTTGAAACTCGCTTTGGAGTACTAACATTCAAATGATTCATACCACATAAAATGGTTGATGGTGAGGGTTCTACTTCATGTTCAGCTTTCCTCTTTCTCCCGGGAGTTGGACTCGCCGGGGTTTTAATGATGTGCAAATCGCTCATTTGTGAAAGCAAAACAGATGGGCTTTCAGAAATACCTTCTCTTCGTTTCTTAAGAGAACATGCAATATCTGTGAAATCGCTTTTTCGTTTTGGTGTCTGAACAATTCGCTTGGTTAAGGATTCCTTGTTCGTACAAGGCAATGCAACCTTGATAGGTGTCATATTGTTAACACAATTAAATTGCCTTTCAGCAGAAAGAGGAGTTCGACTTCTGCTACGCGTAATACGCGGGCTGCTTTCATTAACTGTACTTGAGGATTCAAGGGATTTCCGTTTGTCAGATCGCATGACGGATTCTTTCTTTGTGCGTTCATCATCCTCTATGAACATCGACAATAGAGTCGATTTATACAACATCAATTGAAGCACTCGAGTGTAAACTCAAGATGTTTTAGAGCACACTCTGCATATTTGCATGTGAAAAACCAAGAGCAGTGCTTCGCACCCTTGCTTTGCTGTTTGCATTCTTCCAGAACACACTCAAATGCATTCGTTGCTTTTATTCTGGAAACAAACTTTCGCACGTTATCGATTACATCCGAATATTCATCAAGTGATGCATATTTATCTGAGTCACAAATTCTCATAATTCCAGTGCTCCAAGTGAAATCGGAGTAGAAGAAATGCTTCTTGCGTTTATCATCAACTATTACAAATTGAGCAAGCTGACATTCATTTATCTCTCCTTTATAGGATTTCATGCAAATTGCGTCAAGTTCCATACTTGTAGTTCCCTTTATTAAAGAGTACTCACAAATTACTGCTTTTGTTGTGGGTGCATCTTGACCAATCTTAAGAATGCATGCCTCCACGACCTCAACATCTGGTGCTTTTTGTTTCGACTTCAATTGCGACTTGATCTTTGCAAAATCAAGTCTTGTTTGTTCAACTGGCTCACTATTCAGTTGTGGCGTTTTAGCTTTTGCAGATACACTGCTTTTAACAATCTCATTATTCGTCGCTAAATTAGTTTTGAACCTTTCGCAATGCATAACCAATTCAAAGATTTCCTTCCGGAATTCAGATGCATTAAAGTCATCTTCAATGTCTTTTCCATTACTGCAAGCATTAATGGCAAATCGAATTGCGTAAACACCAGAGTCAACTTCACGTTTCTGTTCTGTACAGGTGGCCGTCTTTACGGTTATCGCAGTCTTTATCTTCATAACGTGAGCAATTAGTCTACGAACTGATGTTCGAATCCACTCATATGTCTTTGCAGTACTCCAAAGAGAATCATATATCGTGAGAGTGTTACTACTCTTTTCAAACAGTGCAAAGAGGAAATGTCCGTTCCTCTTATCATCAACCAGTGGGAGAAGCATTCTCTCCATAACTTTGCATTTCTCAGCTGAATACTTGTGAATAAATGATCGGACAGTCTTCGCGTCATACTTGGGATTGGCATCAGCATGTCTCAGAGATTCGGAAGCTGAGATGTTCAAAAGTACTGTATTTCCACTGTCAAACAATTGGACAATATTCTCGAAAGCTTTCTGCACTGTCCGTTGCATCAATCTTCGCTGAGGATCTTGAATCTCACTGAACGGTACTTCCACATCTGCGAAGACGTCATCGTCAAGATTTATCTCTTCAAGGACATTGTATGGCCTAGTTATCTCAACTTCTGGGATAACGTCGGGCTTCAGAGCTTTTCTTTTCCAAGAATCTTTCCGCCAAGGCGGAGTGTGAGGCTTTTTAAATCCTTCATTTTTTGATCTCTGGCTTCTTCTGGGCTTCACTTGAGTCCACTCATCACTTTTTACATTAGGGATGGCATTTCGCACTTCCTGCCGTTTCCTGATTCTAGGACTTGTATCATCTTTGTTCTGTATTCATTAAAATTGAAATTGAATGTTTGATCAGGAATGGGCACTTTCTTCATAGCGCATTCGTAAAAGTAACTTGTGAATACTCCACAGTTTATTCCATCTGGTTGTTGTGCGGCCGAAGGCCAGCAGAACATCGGCATTCGTGTATTTGGGTACACATACTTAATCAATTCGTGTAGAGCCAAGCCAATGAAATGGCGAGAAAAATTCTTCTGATCATAACCTTCTTTGATTGAATCGTAGATATTCACAATGTTATCTTCCTTTTCATACTCAGCAAACCAGAAGTGCTGCTTGGTTGCATCGTGTACAGCAAATAATATTCTCGTAGCGGATTTTCTGATTGAATGATCCATGTTTGCAAATGCAGTAGTTATCTCTTCTCCTTCAATCTGTCTAAGATTTCCGTTACGAAGCGCTGCTTGATTGTGGTTAAAGTGATCATAAATTGAGCTAAGTGAGAATACTGTATCCTCTTCAGTGTATGTCGTTACCATTTTTCTGATATAATCATCCAGAATAACAGTATTTATTTGCTCACCAGAATCTCTCAATTCACGAAGCACATCGACGTTTTGCATTGGTCTTCGCTTTTCGAGCGTACCTTTCGATTTGGTCAGAATTGAGAACATGTGATCCTTTATCTCATTTGCACTGACACCGAATCTGTCATAGTCTGAATTAGTGATTGAACTATTCATTGCACTGATAAGATAGACGATGCAGTCATCAAGATCATTTTTCTTCTTTGCAAATTGCTCAAATTTAAAGGTTGGATTTGCCTGACTCTGTGTCACAAACTGAATGACTTTAATGATTGCATTTTGCACGGTTACTGAACCGTGTATAATTTCTTTGTCCTTCATTGAGTCATACAAATGCACAACATTTTCTCTTCTGATGAAGCACGCGCAGAACATGTGCCGTCGAAACACAACAGGTATAACAAGTCTCTCAAAGTTTCTTCGGCTCTCTTCATTTAGTCCTCCAAATTGTGCATCTTCCATCAGTCCTGCTGCGACCTGTGCGCGTGTAAAAGCGGTGGATAGTGCAATAATGACTTTATTAGCATCAGATTCTTTTTCATTGCACCATTCAACCAGCTTCTCTTTGAAGTACTCATCAATAAGTTCGACTGGAATTCTTGAATTTGCATCTTTCAATTCATCGTACTTGCCTTTGTTTCCATTGCCACCTCCTCTTAGAGGCATGCGTGGCTGAAGCTTTTCATTTTCAGATTTTTGATTCATCTTATTGTGATTTTCAATTCTCTTTGTAGATGTGCTTTGCACTGGGCTTCTTTGCCCTGGCCCTCTGGGCCATTTCTTATTGTTGAGGCAACAGTGGGATGAGGGTGGAACACGCATTGGCGGCACTGTTGCCTCAATAGCCGTTGCGTTAGTGTGGGGGCAGAAGATGGACCGGCCCAGAGATGGTGCCCCTCAATCTCTGGGCCACCTGCGTCGCATCGACGCCGACCGGGCCGCAGGTCAACCCGATCGCCGTTTCGGCGGATACGGTAGGACATCTGGAAGTTAACTCAGTTAGGCCACTCAACCAGATTAATCAGCTTACCTCCTGCAAAAGGAGTTTATTAAGCAAATGTCCTGTTCTCCGCTATACATTTCAAATGCGCCGCGAATTATTTGATCAAAATACTGCGATTTTAGACACATACACAGTTCGAACCATTTCACATGTTTATCGTACCAAATGGCACTTTAATTTCCTTAGAGATAGTTATGTTTTAACGTGATATGAACATTCAAAATACTCTCCGAGGTAGTTTCAAAGTGCCACTGCACAACATGAATATGACATGCTTCGAATCGTGTGTGCGTCTTCACAAAAGTAAACGCGCCACGAGAATGCATAACGATATAACGCGAAATAATCGCAAAATTGACTTCAAATGCATTGCAATCACTGTTGAAATAATACTGCCACATCTGATATAGGTTCTCGGATCACTGATCCTTTATCATGTTATAACAGTTGTAATCGTTTCGTCACATTAATCTCGTGATGGATTCATAATCATAGTTTTCAGACTTGGTGGTTTATTCATCATCATCATCATCATCATCATCAGTTTTTAGACTTGGTGGTCCATTCAACAATTCAAAAATTCAGTGATCATAAAATTACAGGCGGGACTCATCAGATGAGAACCTGTTTCATGTTATAACAGCTGTAACCGTTTCGTCCCATTAATCTCATGACGGTCCATTCACTTGATAGTCCATTCATCATTATCATTCTTAGATTTGGCAGAAGAAAAGGGAGGGTTTGTGGGTTCCTTAACGGACTTCCCACAAGAGGTGAGAGTGCATTGGACTCTCACCAATTACCTTGCGAAGCCTAAAGGCCATATCTCACAAGGGGTGGGTGCCTTAACGGACTTCCCACCTAGGGTACCCTTGTGCGTGGTCGACTTCACACAAGGGTTGGTGTCTCAAAGATAAAGTTCTGAATGTTGTGACAGAAGAAAGGGGAGGGCTTGTGGGTGCCTTAACGGACTTCCCACAAGAGGTGAGAGTGCATTGGACTCTCACCAATTACCTTGTGAAGCCTAAAGGCCATATCTCACAAGGGGTGGGTGCCTTAACGGACTTCCCACCTAGGGTACCCTTGTGCGTGGTCCACTTCACACAAGGGTTGGTGTCTCAAAGATAAAGTTCTGAATGTTGTGACAGAAGAAAGGGGAAGGGCTTGTGGGTGCCTAAACGGACTTCCCACAAGAGGTGAGAGTGCATTGGACTCTCACCAATTACCTTGTGAAGCCTAAAGGCCATATCTCACAAGGGGTGGGTGCCTTAACGGACTTCCCACCTAGGGTACCCTTGTGCGTGGTCCACTTCACACAAGGGGTTGTTGTCTCAAAAATAAAGTTCTCAATGCTGTGACAGTAGAAAAAGAGGGCTTGTGGGTGCCTTAACGGACTTCGCACAAGAGGTGAGAGTGCATTGGACTCTCACCAATTACCTTGTGAAGCCTAAAGGCCATATCTCACAAGGGGTGGGTGCCTTAACGGACTTCCCACCTAGGGTACCCTTGTGCGTGGTCCACTTCACACAAGGGTTGGTGTCTCAAAGATAAACTTCTCAATGTTGTGACAGAAGAAAGGGGAAGGGCTTGTGGGTGCCTTAACGGACTTCCCACAAGAGGTGAGAGTGCATTGGACTCTCAGCAATTACCTTGTGAAACCTAAAGGCCATATCTCACAAGGGGTGGGTGCCTTAACGGACTTCCCACCTGGGGTACCCTTGTGCGTGGTCCACTTCACACAAGGGTTGGTGTCTCAAAGATAAACTTCTCAATGTTGTGACAGAAGAAAGGGGAAGGGCTTGTGGGTGCCTTAACGGACTTCCCACAAGAGGTGAGAGTGCATTGGACTCTCACCAATTACCTTGTGAAGCCTAAAGGCCATATCTCACAAGGGGTGGGTGCCTTGACGGACTTCCCACCTAGGGTACCTTGTGCGTGGTCCACTTCACACAAGGGTTGGTGTCTCAAAGATAAAGTTCTCAATGTTGTGACAGAAGAAAGGGGAAGGGCTTGTGGGTGCCTTAACGGACTTCCCACAAGAGGTGAGAGTGCATTGGACTCTCACCAATTACCTTGTGAAGCCTAAAGGCCATATCTCACAAGGGGTGGGTGCCTTAACGGACTTCCCACCTAGGGTACCCTTGTGCGTGGTCCACTTCACACAAGGGGTTGTTGTCACAACAGAGAGAGAGAAAGAGAGACAGACAGAGAGAGAGAGAGAGAGAGAGAGCAAAAAAAGATCTCAATGCTGTGACAGAAGAAAGGGGAGGGCTTGTGGGTGCCTTAACGGACTTCCCACAAGAGGTGAGAGTGCATTAGACTCTTACCAAGTACCTTGTGAAGCCTAAAGGCCATATCTCACAAGGGGTGGGTGCCTTAACGGACTTCCCACCTAGGGTACCCTTGTGCGTGGTCCACTTCACACAAGGGGTTGTTGTCACAACAGAGAGAGAGAAAGAGATACAGGCAGAGAGAGAGAGAGAGAGACAGAGAGAGAGAGAGAGAGAGAGAGAGAGCAAAAAAAGATCTCAATGCTGTGACAGAAGAAAGGGGAGGGCTTGTGGGTGCCTTAACGGACTTCCCACAAGAGGTGAGAGTGCATTGGACTCTCACCAAGTACCTTGTGAAGCCTAAAGGCCATATCTCACAAGGGTGGTGCCTTAACGGACTTCCCACCTAGGGTACCCTTGTGCGTGGTCCACTTCACACAAGGGGTTGTTGTCACAACAGAGAGAGAGAACCCGCGAACCCGGTCAATAATCGACAAGCGTTTCTAAGTATACTCTCTAACTAGCGGAGCTATGGGGGGACCTGGTTTCAGTATCTTTGCCCATTATCTCCCTTGGAGTGCTCGCTAAGTCCTAGCATTGTTAAATCTAATAGGGACTTGGATAAAAGCGCGCAAAAGGGTTTGCCCGCGCGCGACTCCGAACCTGGGTCGTTAGAAAATCTGCGTGCGATGAAAATGTACCAAAAAGCCACAAAATAATTCATATCTCGAATATTCCTGGGTCAAATGCAAAGCTTGACCTACCGTTCGATAGCTAATTTTACGCTCTATACGAATAAAAATATGCCCCAAAAAGTGTCAGTGATAGCTAAGGTCGAAAAAGTGGCCTAAACATTCTCGGACCAAAAGTAGATCAAAATGCCAAAATATGAAACAGTTTTGTATGAGAGATTTGTTCGCCTTCGCGAGAGCTACAGAATCATATATAACACGTTGCCATAACTCCAACATCCGAGAAAAAACAGCCGCGGAAATGACCTCCCAAAAATTTGACATTTCACGGCGCCCTTAGGGTACTTTCCGGAATCCCAGCCAAACGGGAGTAGGCTCACACGAAAGCTCTCGTAAAACTGAACAATAATCTGAAGGTCCCATTCTGCTCCGATCCCAAATATCCGAGTATTTGATTTTTCAAATGTTCGCCCCTAACAAAATGGTTCGGCTTGTTTTTGCCTCGTATCTATCGATCCAGGTACTTTCAGGACATGTGCAATAGATCAGTCGATGCGCCGTCAAAAACTACACGATATAAGTCTTAAAATCAAAAATCGACAAGAGGGATTTTGAGAAAGTGAGCAAATACAGAGCAAAAAAGGGCCAAAAAAGGGGGTAAAAGTTGGGCCACGCCCCCTGGCCACCCCTGATTCACTATCAACTAACCAACCAGGAATCTTAATAATTAAGAGATGGGCTATCGACTCATTTTTTTCGTTAAACAATTCCTCTCCGTTCAAAAGATCCAATTGCTCAAAATGGCCAACCCAGCGTAAGCGCGCGCCGAAAAGTTGCAACTTTGACCACTGGCGCCACCCCCAAACCCAAAACCCAAAAATCCCAAACCAATACCAAAACGTAGCTCCAATATCATTTACCATCCTACAAAAACCCCACTCGAAAATCTCAACTCCCCCGCCCACCACGCCGCTCCGCGCAACCCCCGTAAATAAACCACAAGCGTTTCTAAGTATACTCTCTAACTAGCGGAGCTATGGGGGGACCTGGTTTCAGTATCTTTGCCCATTATCTCCCTTGGAGTCTCCGCTATGTCCTAGCATTGGTTTTGTTTAATTAGGTTTTCACACAAAAGCGCGCAAAAGGGTTTGCCGCGCGCGACTCCGAACCTGGGTCGTTAGAAAATCTGTGTGTGATGAAAATGTACCAAAAAGCCACAAAATAATTCATATCTCGAATATGCCTGAACCAATACCGATGATCAACCTATCATTCGATAGCTAATTTTAGGCTCTATTCGAATAAAAATATGCCCCAAAAAGTGTCAGTGATAGCTAAGGTCGAAAAAGTGGCCTGAACATTCTGACCCCAAAAGTAGATCAAAAACATCGAAATATCAAAACCTTTGTATGACACATTTGTTCGCCATCTCCAGAGCTACATAATGATATATAACATGTAGGCATAATACCAATCCCCGAGAAAAAACAGCCGCGGAAAGGGCCTCCCAAAAATTTGAGATTTCACGGCCCCCTCAGGCCACCTTTTCCGAAACCCAGCCAAACGGGAGTAGGCTCATTCCAAAGCTCTCGTAAAACTGAACAATATTCTGAATGTCCCGTCTCGCTCCAATCCCAAATCTCCGAGTATTGAATTTTGAAAGGTTCGCCCCTAACAAAATGGGTCCGCCTGTTTTTGCCCCGATCGATATGACCCAATGTATTTAGCCCGACAATTATATATCAAAACATGCGCCGTGCAAAACTACATCATATACGTCGGAAAAGAGAAAAAGTTAATTTTGAAAATTCAAGTTAGTGAGCAAAAACAGAGCAAAAAGGGGCCAAAAAAGGGTCAAAATTTGGCCACGCCCCCTGGTCACCCCTGAGGCACTATCAACAAACCGACCAGGAATCTTAATAATTAAGACATGGGCTATCGACTCATATTTTTTTCATTCCCCAACTCCTCTCCGTTCAAAAGATCCAATAGCTCAAAGTGGCCAACCCAGCGCAAGCGCGCGCCGAAAAGTTGCAACTTTGACCACTGGCGCCACCCCCAAACCCAAAACCCAAAAATCCCAAACCAATACCAAAACGTAGCTCCAATATTCATTTACCATCCTAAAAAAAACCCACCCCAAAATCTCACTTCCACCGCTCACGACGCCGCTCCGCGCAAACCCGGCAATAATGGACAAGCGTTTCTAAGTACACTCTCTAACTAGCGGAGGCTATGGGGGGACCTGGTTTCAGTATCTTTGCCCATTATCTCCCTTGGAGTCTTTTCTATGTCCTAGCATTTTAATCTTTGCTTGGGGGTCATATAAAAGCGCGCAAAAGGGTTTGCCCGCGCGCGACTCCGAACCTGGGTCGTTAGAAAATCTGCGTACCATGAAAATGCACCAAAAAGCACAAAATAATTCATATCTCGAATATGCCTGAATCAATACCGATGATAAACCTATCATTCGATAGCTAATTTTAGGCTCTATCTTAATAAAAATATGCCCCAAAAAGTGTCAGTGATAGCTAAGGTCGAAAAAGTGGCCTAAACATTCTGACCCCAAAAGTAGATCAAAAATGTCGTTATATGAAAACGTTTTGTATGAGACATTTGTTCGCCTTCTCGAGAGCTACAGAATGATATATAACATGTAGGCATAATACCAATCCCCGAGAAAAAACAGCACGAAAATGGCCTCCAAAAATTTGACATTTCACGGCCCCCTCAGGACACCTTTTCCGAAACCCAGCCAAACGTGAGTAGGCTCATTTCAAAGCTCTCCAAAAACTAAACAATATTCTGAATGTCCCGTCCCGCTCCGATCCTAAATCTTCGAGTATTGATTTTTCAAATGTTCGCTCCTAACAAAATGGGTCCGCCTGTTTTTGCCCTGTATCTATCGATCTGGGTGGGCTATGGAGCAGATCAATAGATCAGAAGATGCGCCTTGAAAAACTACATCATATATGTTCGTAAATCGAAAAACGTACCTACAGAATTTTCGATAGTGAGAAAAAACAGAGTAAAAAAGGGCCAAAAAAGGGGGTCAAAATTTGGCCACGCCCCCTGGGCCACCCCTGAGGCACTATCACCAAAACCAACCAGGAATCTTAATAATTAAGACATGGGCTATCGACTCATATTTTTTCATTCACCAATTCCTCTCCGTTCAAAAGATGCAATCGCTCAAAGTGTCCAACCCAGCGCAAGCGCGCGCCAAAAAGGTGCAACTTTGGCCGCCGGCGCCGACCCCAAAACCAAAACCCAAAAATCCCAAACCAATACCATATCGTAGCCCCAATATTCATTTTCCATCCTAAAAAAAACCCCACTCCAAAATCTCACTCCCACCGCCCACGACGCCGCTCCGCGCAAACCCAGTCAATATTGAACAAGCGTTTCTAAGTATACACTCTAACTAGCGGAGCTATGGGGGGACCTGGTTTCAGTATCTTTGCCCATTATCTCCCTTGGAGTCTTTTCTATGTCCTAGCATTGTTTAAATTTAATAGGGACTTTTATAAAAGCGCGCAAAACGGTTTGCCCGTGCGCGACTCCGAACCGGCATCGGTAGGCAAATAAATGTGTGCACATGTTCGCGAAAATAATTGTGCCAGGCGGGGAACTCATCAGGCGAGAACCTGGCAATATTTTTACATGTAAACCCGTTTCGCCCCTTTAATCTCGCGACGGGATTTTGTTTGAAAATATTTAATTAGTCATTCAAAAAACAAATTTATCTGCCATTCGTATCTTGCAAGATATTCATATCGTATTGCTAATTAAGCAGTTAGATTTCATATTCAAACAACGCATTTCATTTGCACATACTTGTTGTTTACCCGCCATTTGTCTCTTGCAAGTTATTCATAAGTACTTGCTCACTGAGCAATTTGACTCTCTTCTTTCTTCAGTTCATTTCTTCCTCTTCTTGGAGATTCTCCTCCTCATCGGAGGATACAACATACTCAAGGTTGCCTACTTCATCATCACTAAAGAAGTGAACTTCGTCATCGATTTCTGGCATTGCCTGAACAATATCATCGTTAACAACGGCATTCTCATCCTTTATCTTGTTCTCGGCTACTTTGCCATTCAGCTTTGCTGCAATCTCTTGCTGCAACTGATAAGTAAAATCATCAAGATATTTTTCGAGCTGTTCTTGATCAATCTCCTGGACTTGCTCAATGTCTTCTTCATGCTCTTCGGGGTCATTCTCGGCCCCTTCATCGTCATCAAGATTCAAGCCCTCAAATGGGTCAACATCTGGTTCCTCAGCCAGTACAGGAGGAATGTTTGTGATCTCACAATTGACCGTCTTGAAAAGGTCTCGATAGACAATATTTCTGACAACGGCATGCTTTCCGTTCACTTTATCTTCTGTGATAAATTCTTTTGGTATCAAAAGTTTGAGATGTGCCTCAGTTTTAACTCTCGAGATGGCCACATAGAAATGCCCGTGAGAAAATGTCGGAGTTCTCAGATCGAGTCCAACTCTTGCCAATGTCTGGCCTTGACTCTTGTTAATCGTGCAAGCAAAGCACGCCCTTATCGGGAACTGTCTTCGGGTGAACTGTACACCACTGTTACGATCGAGATAATTCTGTACGATTCTCGGCAGGAATACCTCTTCTGGTGGATTCACAGTCACATTTCTGCATCTCAGCAGAATGACGTTTCTGTCAGCAGAGTTTACTTTCACTGCGTTCAAGAACACAAGTTTAGTGCCATTGCACAACTTATTCTCAATGTCAATGTTCCTTAGCAGCATAACTGGTGTTTGTGGTTTCAAAACTAACTTATGAGCGGGCATTCCATTGGGCGTCATCGCCTCCAAGGTTGAGATCAAATCTACTGGCATGCCCATATGCTCTGCTTCTTCAGGAATCTCAGTGATTCCTATAAACTCTTCTGCTTTTCCAGGTAGCAAGTTCATAATCTTCTCATTTAGTTTGATTACTGCATCATTTCTAACTGCGAGGATTGCTCTTTTGCTCATCTCTTCACCGTTGCAGCGGACTTCCTCCGGATACACGGATTCTATTAGTGTGTCCTCATCGGCGCATAGCATTCTTTCAGTACACGAATGTGTAATCCGTCAATGTTTGCAATTCCTTCTCCAACTTCAGTCTGATATTTCAGAAATATTTGCTGGTCCTTGTCGACCCTCATATTGACAGTCAGTTTGCACTGCTCAAACTTGTCGTAGACAGGTGCATTGTTCAAGGTGTAATTCAAGATTTGTCTATCTCGAGCACTGGGTATAACAGACAAAATTTGCTTCCAGTCTCCACCGAGGAGAACGACTCGTCCACCAAATGGTTTATCTTTCTGGTCTCTGGGTGCAGCGACTCTCATTGTTCTGTCAACAAAGCTCAAGATTGCATTCGACTGCATTGGGGCCTCATCCCAAATGATGACTTCAACTTGTCTCAAAAACTGGCCCTTGTCTGAGGTGATGTCAAGGTTTGTTTTGTCCAGCTCATCATATTCGAGCGGAATTCCAAAACCACTGTGAGCGGTCGTACCATTCTTCAATAGAGTTGCTGCAATGCCGGTTGAGGCAACAGGTAAAAACAACCTTTTCGTGTGCAATGCACCAATTGATTAAGTACTCGTAGAGGTATGTCTTTTCACAACCTCCACTTCCAGTCACAAAGAAGCAACGCTTTTCGGCACTTGTGTCAGAGATGGCAGCAATGATTTGCTCCGAAATTGCCTTCTGACCGTCATTTAGCGTGGGTTGCATTTTATCTGCTCTATTTTCGGCCTCTCTCTTGTCTTCAGACATGAACTTTCGCTCAAGAGCTTCATTCCTTATAAGCTCAGGCAATCCAAACTGTTTGAGCGTCATGTTGGAGTGCCTTATTATCGATTGAATGTGCCTTAGGACTCTCTGCACTTTCTCTTCTTCAGAATACTTGTGTTGCTTATCGCGGTCAAGCATGTACTCCTTGTACTTTTCAAATAATTCCGCAGGACTGGGTGGCTGACAATTCATCAGAATGACGCAGAAAAGTCTTAGGAATGCTCTAGGATTCGGTATAGTCTCGCTTGCAATATTAAGACATTCGTCCCACTCCTTGTCATCTCTAAAAGGCCTCTTGCCGAGCAGACTCATCAAATGTTGCATATGTAGTGTTTCCATCTTCTGATTTAAGCAAATCAGCAAAGCAAGTGTAGCCTGTAAGGCTTCTCACCAGACAGTGCAGTCCGTAAAGTTCCCTGTTTCGAGGGCTGATTGGAGACAGGTATGCAATATTACGCTCAATCTGGCCAGTACGTACATATGGCTTGTACATCTTTGCCTTCTGATCCCATCTGTATCTCTCTTCAACTTCAAGATAAGTCAATTTTCTTGCATCTTCGTCACGCGTATTAAGCTCCATGAAAGCCATGAATCTGGAGATGGCTCTCTCAGCTCTTTGTTCTCTCTGGGCAGCAGTATCATCAGCTTTGACAACCATATGTTGCTCGCCTTCCAGATGAATGTACAATGCTGTAACGCAATGAGATATACCATGCCTTGGCAGGCCAAGTCTGCAGTATGAAGCCTCAATTGAGGATATGCTTCTCGCATTCTGGAAAGTTTTTGTCTCGTCAAGGTCAACCAATTGCCTGACTTTTCCATCTTTTTTCTGGTATTCATTTCTGAGTACAATGCCATTGGCATTCAGCTCATCTTCTTCCATGTCATTAATTTCCAAGGCAAGAAGGTCAACGCCCTTGAAAATGTACTTGAATATGTACTTGAATGTAGAGATACTCGTAGAGGCCTCTACATTAATGTGACAGCCATACTTCATCAGGAGATAAGGATTGTGCGGAACAACATGTCGATTCGTTGCAACTCGTGCATTCTTTCCTTTGAGTAGACAATGTTTGCTCCGTTATCTCTCCGTCTATACAACGGATAATCGTTTTCAATCATTTCTGTTTCATCGCGATAGCCTTTTGGGTAACTTTTCGCGCATAAGAATGCATTAGGTCGCCTCTTACGGCATGTCATATCAAGTTTACCTTCACAGGGACCATGAATCATACACTTTTTAATGAGTTCACGATGTCTCATTTTCTCCTCATAATAAGGGTCATCCTGGGCCGGTTCAGGCGGAATCTCAGCACTGATTGTCTGGTCAATGATCTCTGGAGTGTCAACGTGACCTTTCTTAAACCAGATCAATAAGTGAATATGAGGCATTCCTCTCTGTTGATATTCAACGTTCCAGACGTTGGCAACAACATCTCCAAGCACACCACGTTCAGTGACGTCTTTCAAAAATTCCTTTGCCTTGAGCCAAAAGATTCGGCAAACATCATCGGCAATGTCATGCCATGTCATATTAGGCGAAATGAGTTTCAGAATTTCCGTAATCTCCGGCCATTCTGGATTTCCGGTAAATGTTATGAATCGAGATGGTTTGCCATATCTCTTTGAAAGTGCTACACATTGGTAGTACAGTCTTCGGAAGTATTTCGGACCTCCATAAAAGCTTTCAGGGAGGGTAACATAGTTGCCAAGTGCGTATCCCTTTTCTTCAAGCTTCATCTGAACATACTTTGCATTGGCTGACACTTTGGCCAACTTATTGACTTGCTCCTCGCGTTCTCTCTTTATGGCAGCCAGTCGATCTGCTTGAATTCTCAAATATACGTCTAGTTGGAATTGCTGGGAAAGCATACCCCAGTATCTGCACCAATGCATTCTTCTTTCTTCGGGTGTGTCACCTCGATCTACAAATGTGAAATTGTAGTATTCAGATCGCGAGAGGAACTCGCGTGGCTTTACCCCAGGAAGGGGATTTTTCTTGCTCATTGTTATAAACTTTGGCATTCCAAGCTTATAAGTGCGGTTTCCGCGTGGCAACAAAAGTGTATAACTCATGGCATCCCACAGCTGGCTAAAGTGCACAAGCTTCTTATTTGTCCAAGATGATTTCTGGAAAATTCTTACTCCACCATTCAATTCTTCATGGCTCGGGCACTGCCCATCTGGGTAGACGTATATGGCTGACATGAACTTGTCGCCTTGTGGCTCATTCAATCTGCCAGGATGAATCGGATTATTCACTTGAATCATTTTTCCTCCAGCTTGAATGTTAGGTGAGAACTGTTTCACAGCCTCTTCTCTATCGAGTATGTTCAACATGACTTGGTTGGGCTTTCTATTTCGAGCCGCAGCTTTCTTTTTCTCTTCCTCGATCACTTCTTCCAGGCGCATATAGCATTTCGCGAGATGATTGTGTTCCTGTATCACATTTCAAACTCGCATGAAAATATCAAGATTGTACTTTACATTGTACTTCTTCATAAAGTCGGCACAAGCCTTTTCTGCGCGAGCAGAATCTTTGCAAATGATAAGTGAAACAAACGAAGGATTCGACTTCGAGGTGCTATCTTGAGGGCTCACAATTGTTGCTTCTATTCTCCCATTAAGAACCAAGGTACTGGGCCTCCTTTGGGAAACTCTGATTTCTTTTTCGTGTTCATAATTGCGCAAACAAATGATAGGGGAGAATTTATCATTCTCACAGTGTCATAAGTAGCTTTTCCAGCCGGCGAAAGGATGTACTCCTTAATTTTTCTCATTTCTTCAATGTCCACGAATAGTGGAAAGTCATCTTGGATCTTAACTTGACCGCCTTTGCAGCAATGGAATCTGGTTCTCCGGGCCATCGCCATGCTTGGCAGTGCACACATTTGGTCTGTGGCTGAAGTACATAAGGCTCCGGTAGAGTACTGTAATTAATCTGGGCACGCATTAATTGCGGCTGAACCTTTCGAGCTTGTTGCTTATAATTTGTGTAATATTCTCTTGTACCCGACTGTGGGGTTGTCATAATGGTGCTGTCATCGTCTTTGGCAGTATCAACAACCGCAAATCAGTTATGTCTTGCGAGACAGAATGTGTTTGTTTAGTTCAAGAACTACAAATGATTCTCTTTACTGCTTTGGACTGAGTACTTTGAGGTGTTCTTTATTATCAGTTGTTAGCGAGTGCATTAGAGCACATATAAATATTCCAGTGTGCGAAGGACTCGTAATCAACGGATACTGTTGCTTGAGTTGGCATCGTGCTCGGCGTCTGCCATAATATGAAACTACTCGCTTAATGCCGTCAGATAGTTCACTGCTAACAGCAATGCAGTATGGTCATAAACTTTTGCCATCTCAGCTTGATGACAATTAGAGCATATTCATTTGTACTCTTCTTTATAGGTAAAATGATACCTTGTCTTTTTCCAACATTAAATCCTTCAAGTCTTCCATCGCTTTCATAAGCATCAAGTGGTAGAACAACATATCGCTTATTTGAGTTCAGAGCGATTGCAAACTTGTTGATAATTGCATTATTCAATTGATCGTTTTCTTCTGATAGCAGAGAAACATCACAATCCTTCAAATCCTCACATTTGAAGGGAATTATCTGTACTACTTCCTTGGGCCGCAGTATCGCTTGGGCACATATCTGGCCATCTTTGAGTCAATCAACATCTTGACGATGATTTCGGCCATACTGGAGATTGAACTCGTCAAATCTCTTCTTTCTCTGCTTTGTCAATTCGCACAAGTACTGTTCGGCATTAAAGAATAGAGCAGGAGCAGACTCTTCTGGAGTAGAGTACTTGCATACTTGATTGGACCTCTTCTTGTCCATTACTACTGGCTTGCCAAATGTTATCTCAACAAATTTAGATAATTGTGCCATGACGTATCTCTCGCTCTTTGTCATAGAGTCGAATTGTAATGTTAGGCTTTGTCTCTATCACTCCAAGGATCCATTCGTTTCTGATTCTTCAATGGAACGAATATAATGTTCTGCTTCATTTTAGATAGTTCTCAGGAACTGTGCTCCTTGTAATGCAATCCATAACAAGGAATGCGAATACACAAAAATGCTTTTCTTTGACTCTGCAACCAGGACTTTTAACATTGCTTCAATAATAGAGCTATCAAAATGTCTTCCGGTATAAGCAGGCATATAGTGATATTGCTGATACTGAGATCTCACATGGTTTACTTCTTCGAGGCTGATGTGTCCAGCCAAACTTTTTGAGCATTTCAAGTGACTCATTTGAATAGTCGCTTTCATTTGAGCGAACTGACATTGTGGACGATGCCACACTTCTCATTGATGTTATGGAGCCAATAGATGAATGCGAGCTCGATCTTCGAGATATAGGAGTGGAATGAGGAGTAACTTTATCTTCGATTCCTCCAATTATCTTAATCAACTTGCATGTCTGCAAATAGTGTTCAACTGCTTTCTGAATGAAGCAGCATCAAAATTCGGCACAACTGTCGGCCGATCATTAACAATTTGCAGAGCGTGGAAAATTGTAATTGGACCACAATTACAACCATCACTTTGTAGAGTGATCTGATCATCACCTGGCGGGGCGGCCATTACTTGAAGTCCGGTTAAGTGGTGAATACACTTTTGAATTCTGTATAATTCATTCCGGTCAAGTTTATTCAGCGAGTCGTAAACCATGGCAAAGCGTGGCGACGACATGTTTATGACACTTAGCATAAAGTGGTTATCATTGACCAATGGAAACATAATCTCTCATAATTGCTGAAGTTGTTCGTTCTCAACTTTTGCATGCTATCCGGATTTCTACAGTATCTTTCATACTGAACCGGATCAATTAGAAAATATTCTTGCCGTAGCAAATTGCTTGTATTGCACAGTGCACAACTTCATCATTCAACCACTTGTTGCCGTCCAGCTTGTTTAAACTGTCGTACGTCATCTTTGCGATTGGAGCATCGGACTTGGCCGTGGAAAATTGAGCCTGATAGGGCACAAACATTTTTTCGGCTGTCTCGTAGATACTCGTTTTGGAGTACTTACATTCATCTCACTCATCCCAGATAAAACGCTGATGGTGAGGGTTCCACTTCATTTTGAGCTTTCCTCTTCCTCCGGGAGTTTGACTCGCCGGTGTCTGTATTATGCGCATTTGTGAGAGCAAAACAGATGGGCTCTCAGTAATGTTTTCTCTTCTCTTTTAAGAGGACTGGAAATATCATTGACATCACTTTTTCGTTTGGGCGTCTGATCAGTCACTTTTCTCAAGGATGCCATGCTCGAACTTGGAATAGAAGCCTTATTTGGTGACTTAAATAGGTTTGTTTCTGATACATCCATGTTAGTATCACTATATCAGAACAGGAGTTCGACTCCTACTTCTTGTGACACGCATGGCAAGTGGCGCAGAATATTCAAAGATTCAAGAGACTCTCGCTGTGCTGAGGACTTGGCAGATCCTTTCTTTGCACTTCCTTCATCACTTTCAAAGAGTGACAACAAAGTTTTCTATATAATCCAGTTAAATCCTTCAAGGTCAAAGCCTGTGCCATTAAGAGCACACTCTGCATATTTGCATACGAAAAACCATGAACACTGCTTCGCGTTCTTATTCTGCTGCTTGCATTCTTCAATCGTATATGAGAACGAAGTCACATTCTTAATTCTTACGAATTTTCGTATCGAATCTATAACTGAAGAATATGCAATATTTTCTTGCTTGGCGGAGTCACAAATTCTTAGAATTCCCGTACTCCACGTGAAATCGCAATAGAAAAAATGCTTCTTTCTTTTATCATCAACAACAGTAAATAATGCCATTTGGCACTCGTTAAGAGATCCATCGAATGACATTAAGCAAGCTTCTCCAAAGGATACATCGTTTTTGAATATTTGTGAGTATTTGCAAATAACTGCTTTTGTTGTGGGCGCGTCTTGAGCAATCCTTAGAATGCATGCTTCCACAACCTCAACATCTGGTGCTTTCAGTTTTGCATTCAATTGCGACTTTATCTTTGAAATATCACATGATATTTGCTTACCGGGTACTATATTATTCGTTTGTGGCGTTTAGCTTAGCAGATCCACTGCTTTTAACAATCTCATTATTCTTGGTTAAATTTGTTTTGAACCTTTGGCAAATGCATAACCAATTCAAAGATTTCCTTCCGGAATTCTGATGCATCAAAGTCATCTTCAATGTCCTTGCCATTACTGAAAACATTCATGGCAAATCGAATTGCGTGAACGCCAGAGTCAACATTACGTTTTCTGTTTTGTACAGGTGGCCGTCTTTACGGTTATCTCACTCTTTATGTTCATAACATGAGCAATAAGACTGCGAACTGATGTTCGAATCCACTGATATATATTTGCAGAACTCCAGAGAGAATCATATATCGTAAGAGTGTTGCTACTCTTTTCGAACATTGCAAAGAGGAAATGTCCGTTCCTCTTATCATCAACGAGTGGGAGCAGCATTCTCTCCATTACTTTGCATTTTTCAGCTGAATACTGATAAATAAATGATCGCACAGTCTTTGCGTATACTTGTGATTGGCATCAGTATGCCTCAGAGATTCGGAGGCCGAAAACATTCAAAAGTACAGTCTTTCCACTGTCATACAACTGGACAATATTCTCAAAAGCTGTCTGCATGTTCGTCTCATCAATCTTCGCTGAGGATCTTGAATCTCACTGAAGGGTACTTCCACATCTGCGAAGACGTCATCGTCAAGATTTATCTCTTCAAGGACATTGTATGGCCTAGTTATCTCAACTTCTGGGATAACGTCGGGCTTGACAATTTTCCCTTTCCAAGAATCTTTCCGCCAAGGCGGAGTGCGAGGCTTTTTGAAGCCTTCATGTTTCGATCTTTGACTTCTTCTGGGCTTCACTTGAGTCCACTCATCACTTTTTACATTAGGAATGGCATTTTGCACTTCCTGATGGTTTCCAGATTCTAGGACTTGTATCATCTTTGTTCTGTATTCATTAAAATTAAATTGAATGTTTGATCAGGAATGTGCATTTTCTTCATAGCGCATTCGTAAAAGTAACTTGTGAATACTCCACAGTTTATTCCATCTGGTTGTTGTGCGGCCGAAGGCCAGCAGAACATCGGCATTCGTGTATTTGGGTACACATACTTTATCAATTCGTGCAGAGCCAAGCCAATGAAATGGCGAGAAAATTCTTCTGATCATAACCTTCTTTAATCGAATCGTAGATGTTCACAATGTTATCTTTCTTTTCATACTCAGCAAACCAGAAGTGCTGCTTGGTTGCATCGTGAACAGCAAATAATATTCTCGTAGCGGATTTTCTGATTGAATGATTCATGTTTGCAAATGCAGTTGTTATCTCTTCTCCTTCAATCTGTCTAAGACTTCCATTACGAAGCGCTGCTTGATTATGGTTAAAGTGATCATAAATTGAGCTAAGTGAGAATACTGTATCCTCTTCAGTGTATGTCTCAGTAATTTTTCTGATGTAGTCATCCAGAATGACTGTATTTATTTGCTCATTACGATCTCTCAGTTCACGAAGCACATCTACGTTTTGCATTGGTCTTCGCTTTTCGAGCGTACCTTTCGATTTGGTCAGAATTGAGAACATTTGATTCTTTATCTCATTTGCACTGACACCGAATCTGTCATAGTCTGAATTAGTGATTGAACTATTAATTGCACTGATAAGATAGACAATGCAGTCATCGAGATCATTTTTCTTCTTTGCAAATTGCTCGAATTGAAATGTTGGATTTGCCGGACTCTGTGTCACAAACTGAATGACTTTGATGATTGCATTTTGCACGGTTAGTGAACCATGAAAATTTCTTTGTCTTTCATTGAGTCATACAAATGCACAACATTTTCTCTTCTGATGAAGCACGCGCAGAACATGTGCCTTTGAAACACAACAGGTATAACAAGTCTCTCAAGTTTTTTTCGGCTCTCTTCATTTAGTCCTTCAAATTGTGCATCTTCCATCAGTCCTGCTGCGACCTGTGGCGCGTGTAAAAGCGGTGGTTAGCGCAATAATGACTTTATTTGCATCAGATTCTTTTTCATTGCACCATTCAACAGTTTCTCTTTGAGGTACTCATCAATAAGTTCGGCTGGAATTCTTGAATTTGCATCTTTCAATTCATCATACTTGCCTTTGTTTCCATTGCCACCTCCTCTTAGAGGCATGCGTGGCTGAAGCTTTTCGTTCTCAGATTTTTGATTCATCTATTGTGATTTTCAATTCTCTTTGTGGATGTGCTTTGCACTGGGCTTCTTTGCCCTGGCCCTCTGGGCCATTTCTTATTGTTGAGGCAACAGTGGGATGAGGGTGGAACACGCATTGGCGGCACTGTTGCCTCAATAGCCGTTGCGTTAGTGTGGGGGCAGAAGAGGGACCGGCCCAGAGATGGTGCCCCCTCAATCTCTGGGCCGCCTGCGTCGCATCGACGGCGATCGGGCCGCAGGTCAACCCGATCGCCGTTCCGGCGGATTCGGTAGGACATCTGGAAGTTAACTCAGTTAGGCCACTCAACCAGATTAATCAGCTTACCTCCTGCAAAAGGAGTTTATAAGCAAATGTCCTGTTCTCTGCTATACATTTCAAATGCGCCGCGAATTTTTAATCAAAATACTGCGATTTTAGACGCAAACACAGTTCGAACCATTTCACATGCTTTTGTCGTACCAAATGGCACTTTAATCTTCCTTAGAGATAGTTATGTTTTAACGTGATATGAAAATTCAAAATACTCTCCGAGGTAGTTTCAAAGTGCCACTGCACAACATGAATATGATATGCTTCGAATCGTCTTTACAAAAGTAAACGCGCCACGAAAATGCATAACGATATAACGCGAAATAATCGCAAAATTGACTTCAAACACATTGTAATCACAGTTGAAATAATTCAGCCACATCTGGCATACGTTCTCGAATCACTGATCCTTTATCATGTTATAACGGTTGTAACCATTTCGTCACAATCATCTCATGACGGATTCATAATCAAAGTTTTCAGACTTGTGGTTTATTCATCATCATCTTCATTTTTTAGACTTGGTGGTGCATTCTTCATCATTATCAGTTTTTAGACTTGGTGGTCCATTGATCAGTTCAAAATTTCAATGATCATAAACTAACAGGCGGGACTCATCAGATGAGAACCTGTTTCAAGTTATAATGGTTTACCCGTTTCGTCCCATTAATCTCATGACGGATTTATTATCACAGTTTTCAGACTTGATGGTGGATTGTTCATCATTATCAGTCTTAGACTTGGTGGTCCGTTCATCAATTCAAAAATTCCAATGATCATAAACTAACAGGCGGGACTCATCAGATGAAACCTGTTTCATGTCATAACAGTTGTAACCGTTTCGTCCCATTAATCTCATGACGGATTTATAATCACAGTTTTCAGACTTGGGTCCATTCATCATCATCAGTTTTAGACTTGCTGGGTCCATTCATCAATTCAAACATTCAATGATCATAAATTAACAGGCGGGACTCATCAGATGAGAACCTGTTTCAGGATATAACAGTTGAACCGTTTCGTCCCATTAATCTCATGACGGATTTATAATCACAGTTTTTCAGACTTCATTGACATTCATCATCATTATTACTTTTCAGACTTGGTGGTCCATTCATCAAATCGGTTTTAGGACTGATAGTCCATTCATCATATCATTCTTAGAATTGGCATAAGGAAGGGGAGGGCTTGTGGGTGCCTTAACGGACTTCCCAACAGAGGTGAGAGTGCATTGGACTCTCACCAATTACCTTGTGAGGCCTAAAGGCCATATCTCACAAGGGGTGGGTGCCTTAACGGACTCCCACCTAGGTACCCTTGTGCGTGGTCCACTTCACACAAGGGGGTTGTCACAACAGAGAGAGAAAGAGAGACAGACGGAGAGCGAGAGAGAGCAAAAAAAAGATCTCAAT
>CALZFC010000201.1:0-52483 GCA_945643635.1 Allodiplogaster sudhausi | reverse complement strand
TATATATGCGGCGTTTACTCCGTCTTCCATATATATGCGGCGTTTACTCCAAGTCTTCATATATATGCGGCGTTTACTCCAAGTCTTCCATATATATATGCGGCGTTTACTCCAAGTCTTCCATATATATGCGGCGTTTACTCCAAGTCTTCCATATATTGCGGCGTTTACTCCAAGTCTTCCATATATATGCGGCGTTTTTACTCCAATTCTTCCATATATATGCGGCGTTTACTCCAAGTCTTCCATATATATGCGGCGTTTACTCCAAGTCTTCCATATATATGCGGCGTTTACTCCAATTCTTCCATATATATGCGGCGTTTACTCCAAGTCTTCCATATATATGCGGCGTTTACTCCAATTCTTCCATATATATGCGGCGTTTACTCAAGTCTTCCATATATATGCGGCGTTTACTCCAAGTCTTCCATATATATGCGGCGTTTACTCCAATTCTTCCATATATATGCGGCGTTTACTCCAAGTCTTCCATATATATGCGGCGTTTACTCCAGTCTTCCATATATATGCGGCGTTTACTCAAGTCTTCCATATATATGCGGCGTTTACTCCAAGTCTTCCTATATATGCGGCGTTTTACTCCAATCTTCCATATATATGCGGCGTTTACTCCAGTCTTCCATATATATGCGGCGTTTACTCCAAGTCTTCCATATATATGCGGCGTTTACTCCAATTCTTCCATATATATGCGGCGTTTACTCCAAGTCTTCCATATATATGCGGCGTTTACTCCATTCTTCCATATATATGCGGCGTTTACTCCAGTCTTCCATATATATGCGGCGTTTACTCCAAGTCTTCCATATATATGCGGCGTTTACTCCAAGTCTTCCATATATATGCGGCGTTTACTCCAAGTCTTCCATATATATGCGCGTTTACTCCAATTCTTCCATATATATGCGGCGTTTACTCCAATTCTTCCATATATATGCGGCGTTTACTCCAAGTCTTCCATATATTGCGGCGTTTACTCCAATTCTTTATATATAGGGTTTCTATTTTCCATATTATTTGGCTTTACTCTTTTCCCCATATATATGCGGCGTTTACTCCAAGTCTTATATATATATATATATAGCGGCGTTTACTCCAATCTTCCATATATATGCGGCGTTTACTCCAAGTCTTCCATATATATGCGGCGTTTACTCCAAGTCTTCCATATATATAGTGGCGGCGTTTACTCCAAGTCTTCCATATATATGCGGCGTTTACTCCAATTCTTCCATATATATGCGGCGTTTACTCCAAGTCTTCCATATATATGCGGCGTTTACTCCAAGTCTTCCATATATATGCGGCGTTTACTCCAAGTCTTCCATATATATGCGGCGTTTACTCCAAGTCTTCCATATATATGCGGCGTTTACTCCATTCTTCCATATATATGCGGCGTTTACTCCAAGTCTTCCATATATATGCGGCGTTTACTCCAAGTCTTCCATATATATGCGGCGTTTACTCCAATTCTTATATATATGCGGCGTTTACTCCAAGTCTTCCATATATATGCGGCGTTTACTCCAAGTCTTCCATATATATGCGGCGTTTACTCCAAGTCTTCCATATATATGCGGCGTTTACTCCAAGTCTTCCATATATATGCGGCGTTTACTCCAAGTCTTCCATATATATGCGGCGTTTACTCCAAGTCTTCCATATATATGCGGCGTTTACTCCAATTCTTCCATATATATGCGGCGTTTACTCCAATCTTCCATATATATGCGGCGTTTACTCCAAGTCTTCCATATATATGCGGCGTTTACTCCAAGTCTTCCATATATATGCGGCGTTTACTCCAAGTCTTCCATATATATGCGGCGTTTACTCCAATTCTTCCATATATATGCGGCGTTTACTCCAATTCTTCCATATATATGCGGCGTTTACTCCAAGTCTTCCATATATATGCGGCGTTTACTCCAAGTCTTCCATATATATGCGGCGTTTACTCCAATTCTTCCATATATATGCGGCGTTTACTCCAATTCTTCCATATATATGCGGCGTTTACTCCAAGTCTTCCATATATATGCGGCGTTTACTCCAAGTCTTCCATATATATGCGGCGTTTACTCCAAGTCTTCCATATATATGCGGCGTTTACTCCAAGTCTTCCATATATATGCGGCGTTTACTCCATTCTTCCATATATATGCGGCGTTTACTCCAATTCTTCCATATATATGCGGCGTTTACTCCAAGTTCTTCCATATATATGCGGCGTTTACTCCAAGTCTTCCATATATATGCGGCGTTTACTCCAAGTCTTCCATATATATGCGGCGTTTACTCCAATTCTTCCATATATATGCGGCGTTTACTCCAAGTCTTCCATATATATGCGGCGTTTACTCCAAGTTCTTCCATATATATGCGGCGTTTACTCCAAGTCTTCCATATATATGCGGCGTTTACTCCAAGTCTTCCATATATATGCGGCGTTTACTCCAAGTCTTCCATATATATGCGGCGTTTACTCCAAGTCTTCCATATATATGCGGCGTTTACTCCAATTCTTCCATATATATGCGGCGTTTACTCCAAGTCTTCCATATATATGCGGCGTTTACTCCAATTCTTCCATATATATGCGGCGTTTACTCCAAGTCTTCCATATATATGCGGCGTTTACTCCAATTCTTCCATATATATGCGGCGTTTACTCCAAGTCTTCCATATATATGCGGCGTTTACTCCAAGTCTTCCATATATATGCGGCGTTTACTCCAATTCTTCCATATATATGCGGCGTTTACTCCAAGTCTTCCATATATATGCGGCGTTTACTCCAAGTCTTCCATATATATGCGGCGTTTACTCCAAGTCTTCCATATATATGCGGCGTTTACTCCAATTCTTCCATATATATGCGGCGTTTACTCCAATTCTTCCATATATATGCGGCGTTTACTCCAAGTCTTCCATATATATGCGGCGTTTACTCCAAGTCTTCCATATATATGCGGCGTTTACTCCATTCTTCCATATATATGCGGCGTTTACTCCAAGTCTTCCATATATATGCGGCGTTTACTCCAAGTCTTCCATATATATGCGGCGTTTACTCCAAGTCTTCCATATATATGCGGCGTTTACTCCAAGTCTTCCATATATATGCGGCGTTTACTCCAAGTCTTCCATATATATGCGGCGTTTACTCCAAGTCTTCCATATATATGCGGCGTTTACTCCAATTCTTCATATATATGCGGCGTTTACTCCAAGTCTTCCATATATATGCGGCGTTTACTCCAAGTCTTCCATATATATGCGGCGTTTACTCCAGTCTTCCATATATATGCGGCGTTTACTCCAATCTTCCATATATATGCGGCGTTTACTCCAAGTCTTCCATATATATGCGGCGTTTACTCCAAGTCTTCCATATATATGCGGCGTTTACTCCAATTCTTCCATATATATGCGGCGTTTACTCCAATTCTTCCATATATATGCGGCGTTTACTCCAATTCTTCCATATATATGCGGCGTTTACTCCAAGTCTTCCATATATATGCGGCGTTTACTCCTTCTTCCATATATATGCGGCGTTTACTCCAAGTCTTCCATATATATGCGGCGTTTACTCCAAGTCTTCCATATATATGCGGCGTTTACTCCAAGTCTTCCATATATATGCGGCGTTTACTCCAAGTCTTCCATATATATGCGGCGTTTACTCCAAGTCTTCCATATATATGCGGCGTTTACTCCAATTCTTCCATATATATGCGGCGTTTACTCCAAGTCTTCCATATATATGCGGCGTTTACTCCAATTCTTCCATATATATGCGGCGTTTACTCCAATTCTTCCATATATATGCGGCGTTTACTCCAAGTCTTCCATATATATGCGGCGTTTACTCCAATTCTTCCATATATATGCGGCGTTTACTCCAAGTCTTCCATATATATGCGGCGTTTACTCCAAGTCTTCCATATATATGCGGCGTTTACTCCAATTCTTCCATATATATGCGGCGTTTACTCCAAGTCTTCCATATATATGCGGCGTTTACTCCAAGTCTTCCATATATATGCGGCGTTTACTCCAAGTCTTCCATATATATGCGGCGTTTACTCCAAGTCTTCCATATATATGCGGCGTTTACTCCAAGTCTTCCATATATATGCGGCGTTTACTCCAAGTCTTCCATATATATGCGGCGTTTACTCCAAGTCTTCCATATATATGCGGCGTTTACTCCAAGTCTTCCATATATATGCGGCGTTTACTCCAAGTCTTCCATATATATGCGGCGTTTACTCCAATTCTTCCATATATATGCGGCGTTTACTCCAAGTCTTCCATATATATGCGGCGTTTACTCCAAGTCTTCCATATATATGCGGCGTTTACTCCAAGTCTTCCATATATATGCGGCGTTTACTCCAAGTCTTCCATATATATGCGGCGTTTACTCCAAGTCTTCCATATATATGCGGCGTTTACTCCAAGTCTTCCATATATATGCGGCGTTTACTCCAAGTCTTCCATATATATGCGGCGTTTACTCCAAGTCTTCCATATATATGCGGCGTTTACTCCAAGTCTTCCATATATATGCGGCGTTTACTCCAAGTCTTCCATATATATGCGGCGTTTACTCCAAGTCTTCCATATATATGCGGCGTTTACTCCAAGTCTTCCATATATATGCGGCGTTTACTCCAATTCTTCCATATATATGCGGCGTTTACTCCAAGTCTTCCATATATATGCGGCGTTTACTCCAATTCTTCCATATATATGCGGCGTTTACTCCAAGTCTTCCATATATATGCGGCGTTTACTCCAAGTCTTCCATATATATGCGGCGTTTACTCCAAGTCTTCCATATATATGCGGCGTTTACTCCAAGTCTTCCATATATATGCGGCGTTTACTCCAATTCTTCCATATATATGCGGCGTTTACTCCAATCTTCCATATATATGCGGCGTTTACTCCAAGTCTTCCATATATATGCGGCGTTTACTCCAAGTCTTCCATATATATGCGGCGTTTACTCCAAGTCTTCCATATATATGCGGCGTTTACTCCAAGTCTTCCATATATATGCGGCGTTTACTCCAATTCTTCCATATATATGCGGCGTTTACTCCAAGTCTTCCATATATATGCGGCGTTTACTCCAAGTCTTCCATATATATGCGGCGTTTATCCAATCTTATATATATATATATTTACTATATTATATATATATGCGGCGTTTACTCCAAGTCTTCCATATATATGCGGCGTTTACTCCAAGTCTTCCATATATATGCGGCGTTTACTCCAATTCTTCATATATATGCGGCGTTTACTCCAAGTCTTCCATATATATGCGGCGTTTACTCCAAGTCTTCCATATATATGCGGCGTTTACTCCAAGTCTTCCATATATATGCGGCGTTTACTCCAAGTCTTCCATATATATGCGGCGTTTACTCCAATTCTTCCATATATATGCGGCGTTTACTCCAAGTCTTCCATATATATGCGGCGTTTACTCCAAGTCTTCCATATATATGCGGCGTTTACTCCAAGTCTTCCATATATATGCGGCGTTTACTCCAAGTCTTCCATATATATGCGGCGTTTACTCCAAGTCTTCCATATATATGCGGCGTTTACTCCAAGTCTTCCATATATATGCGGCGTTTACTCCAATTCTTCCATATATATGCGGCGTTTACTCCAAGTCTTCCATATATATGCGGCGTTTACTCCAATTCTTCCATATATATGCGGCGTTTACTCCAAGTCTTCCATATATATGCGGCGTTTACTCCAAGTCTTCCATATATATGCGGCGTTTACTCCAAGTCTTCCATATATATGCGGCGTTTACTCCAAGTCTTCCATATATATGCGGCGTTTACTCCAAGTCTTCCATATATATGCGGCGTTTACTCCAAGTCTTCCATATATATGCGGCGTTTACTCCAATTCTTCCATATATATGCGGCGTTTACTCCAATTCTTCCATATATATGCGGCGTTTACTCCAAGTCTTCCATATATATGCGGCGTTTACTCCAAGTCTTCCATATATATGCGGCGTTTACTCCAAGTCTTCCATATATATGCGGCGTTTACTCCAATTCTTCCATATATATGCGGCGTTTACTCCAAGTCTTCCATATATATGCGGCGTTTACTCCAAGTCTTCCATATATATGCGGCGTTTACTCCAAGTCTTATATATATATATATATATTTATGCGGCGTTTACTCCAAGTCTTCCATATATATGCGGCGTTTACTCCAAGTCTTCCATATATATGCGGCGTTTACTCCAAGTCTTCCATATATATGCGGCGTTTACTCCAAGTCTTCCATATATATGCGGCGTTTACTCCAAGTCTTCCATATATATGCGGCGTTTACTCCAAGTCTTCCATATATATGCGGCGTTTACTCCAATCTTCCATATATATGCGGCGTTTACTCCAAGTCTTCCATATATATGCGGCGTTTACTCCAAGTCTTCCATATATATGCGGCGTTTACTCCAATTCTTCCATATATATGCGGCGTTTACTCCAATTCTTCCATATATATGCGGCGTTTACTCCAATTCTTCCATATATATGCGGCGTTTACTCCAATTCTTCCATATATATGCGGCGTTTACTCCAAGTCTTCCATATATATGCGGCGTTTACTCCAAGTCTTCCATATATATGCGGCGTTTACTCCAAGTCTTCCATATATATGCGGCGTTTACTCCAAGTCTTCCATATATATGCGGCGTTTACTCCAAGTCTTCCATATATATGCGGCGTTTACTCCAAGTCTTCCATATATATGCGGCGTTTACTCCAAGTCTTCCATATATATGCGGCGTTTACTCCAAGTCTTCCATATATATGCGGCGTTTACTCCAAGTCTTCCATATATATGCGGCGTTTACTCCAAGTCTTCCATATATATGCGGCGTTTACTCCAAGTCTTCCATATATATGCGGCGTTTACTCCAAGTCTTCCATATATATGCGGCGTTTACTCCAATTCTTCCATATATATGCGGCGTTTACTCCAATTCTTCCATATATATGCGGCGTTTACTCCAATTCTTCCATATATATGCGGCGTTTACTCCAAGTCTTCCATATATATGCGGCGTTTACTCCAAGTCTTCCATATATATGCGGCGTTTACTCCAAGTCTTCCATATATATGCGGCGTTTACTCCAAGTCTTCCATATATATGCGGCGTTTACTCCAAGTCTTCCATATATATGCGGCGTTTACTCCAAGTCTTCCATATATATGCGGCGTTTACTCCAATTCTTCCATATATATGCGGCGTTTACTCCAATTCTTCCATATATATGCGGCGTTTACTCCAATTCTTCCATATATATGCGGCGTTTACTCCAAGTCTTCCATATATATGCGGCGTTTACTCCAAGTCTTCCATATATATGCGGCGTTTACTCCAAGTCTTCCATATATATGCGGCGTTTACTCCAAGTCTTCCATATATATGCGGCGTTTACTCCAAGTCTTCCATATATATGCGGCGTTTACTCCAATTCTTCCATATATATGCGGCGTTTACTCCAATTCTTCCATATATATGCGGCGTTTACTCCAAGTCTTCCATATATATGCGGCGTTTACTCCAAGTCTTCCATATATATGCGGCGTTTACTCCAAGTCTTCCATATATATGCGGCGTTTACTCCAATTCTTCCATATATATGCGGCGTTTACTCCAAGTCTTCCATATATATGCGGCGTTTACTCCAAGTCTTCCATATATATGCGGCGTTTACTCCAATTCTTCCATATATATGCGGCGTTTACTCCAAGTCTTCCATATATATGCGGCGTTTACTCCAATTCTTCCATATATATGCGGCGTTTACTCCAAGTCTTCCATATATATGCGGCGTTTACTCCAAGTCTTCCATATATATGCGGCGTTTACTCCAAGTCTTCCATATATATGCGGCGTTTACTCCAAGTCTTCCATATATATGCGGCGTTTACTCCAAGTCTTCCATATATATGCGGCGTTTACTCCAAGTCTTCCATATATATGCGGCGTTTACTCCAAGTCTTCCATATATATGCGGCGTTTACTCCAAGTCTTCCATATATATGCGGCGTTTACTCCAATTCTTCCATATATATGCGGCGTTTACTCCAATTCTTCCATATATATGCGGCGTTTACTCCAAGTCTTCCATATATATGCGGCGTTTACTCCAAGTCTTCCATATATATGCGGCGTTTACTCCAAGTCTTCCATATATATGCGGCGTTTACTCCAATTCTTCCATATATATGCGGCGTTTACTCCAATTCTTCCATATATATGCGGCGTTTACTCCAATTCTTCCATATATATGCGGCGTTTACTCCAAGTCTTCCATATATATGCGGCGTTTACTCCAAGTCTTCCATATATATGCGGCGTTTACTCCAAGTCTTCCATATATATGCGGCGTTTACTCCAAGTCTTCCATATATATGCGGCGTTTACTCCAATTCTTCCATATATATGCGGCGTTTACTCCAATTCTTCCATATATATGCGGCGTTTACTCCAAGTCTTCCATATATATGCGGCGTTTACTCCAATTCTTCCATATATATGCGGCGTTTACTCCAATTCTTCCATATATATGCGGCGTTTACTCCAAGTCTTCCATATATATGCGGCGTTTACTCCAAGTCTTCCATATATATGCGGCGTTTACTCCAAGTCTTCCATATATATGCGGCGTTTACTCCAAGTCTTCCATATATATGCGGCGTTTACTCCAAGTCTTCCATATATATGCGGCGTTTACTCCAATTCTTCCATATATATGCGGCGTTTACTCCAATCTTCCATATATATGCGGCGTTTACTCCAAGTCTTCCATATATATGCGGCGTTTACTCCAAGTCTTCCATATATATGCGGCGTTTACTCCAATTCTTCCATATATATGCGGCGTTTACTCCAATTCTTCCATATATATGCGGCGTTTACTCCAAGTCTTCCATATATATGCGGCGTTTACTCCAAGTCTTCCATATATATGCGGCGTTTACTCCAAGTCTTCCATATATATGCGGCGTTTACTCCAAGTCTTCCATATATATGCGGCGTTTACTCCAAGTCTTCCATATATATGCGGCGTTTACTCCAAGTCTTCCATATATATGCGGCGTTTACTCCAAGTCTTCCATATATATGCGGCGTTTACTCCAATTCTTCCATATATATGCGGCGTTTACTCCAAGTCTTCCATATATATGCGGCGTTTACTCCAATTCTTCCATATATATGCGGCGTTTACTCCAAGTCTTCCATATATATGCGGCGTTTACTCCAATTCTTCCATATATATGCGGCGTTTACTCCAAGTCTTCCATATATATGCGGCGTTTACTCCAAGTCTTCCATATATATGCGGCGTTTACTCCAAGTCTTCCATATATATGCGGCGTTTACTCCAAGTCTTCCATATATATGCGGCGTTTACTCCAATTCTTCCATATATATGCGGCGTTTACTCCAAGTCTTCCATATATATGCGGCGTTTACTCCAATTCTTCCATATATATGCGGCGTTTACTCCAAGTCTTCCATATATATGCGGCGTTTACTCCAAGTCTTCCATATATATGCGGCGTTTACTCCAAGTCTTCCATATATATGCGGCGTTTACTCCAAGTCTTCCATATATATGCGGCGTTTACTCCAAGTCTTCCATATATATGCGGCGTTTACTCCAAGTCTTCCATATATATGCGGCGTTTACTCCAAGTCTTCCATATATATGCGGCGTTTACTCCAAGTCTTCCATATATATGCGGCGTTTACTCCAAGTCTTCCATATATATGCGGCGTTTACTCCAAGTCTTCCATATATATGCGGCGTTTACTCCAAGTCTTCCATATATATGCGGCGTTTACTCCAAGTCTTCCATATATATGCGGCGTTTACTCCAAGTCTTCCATATATATGCGGCGTTTACTCCAATTCTTCCATATATATGCGGCGTTTACTCCAAGTCTTCCATATATATGCGGCGTTTACTCCAAGTCTTCCATATATATGCGGCGTTTACTCCAAGTCTTCCATATATATGCGGCGTTTACTCCAAGTCTTCCATATATATGCGGCGTTTACTCCAAGTCTTCCATATATATGCGGCGTTTACTCCAAGTCTTCCATATATATGCGGCGTTTACTCCAAGTCTTCCATATATATGCGGCGTTTACTCCAATTCTTCCATATATATGCGGCGTTTACTCCAAGTCTTCCATATATATGCGGCGTTTACTCCAATTCTTCCATATATATGCGGCGTTTACTCCAATTCTTCCATATATATGCGGCGTTTACTCCAAGTCTTCCATATATATGCGGCGTTTACTCCAATTCTTCCATATATATGCGGCGTTTACTCCAATTCTTCCATATATATGCGGCGTTTACTCCAAGTCTTCCATATATATGCGGCGTTTACTCCAATTCTTCCATATATATGCGGCGTTTACTCCAATTCTTCCATATATATGCGGCGTTTACTCCAAGTCTTCCATATATATGCGGCGTTTACTCCAAGTCTTCCATATATATGCGGCGTTTACTCCAATTCTTCCATATATATGCGGCGTTTACTCCAATTCTTCCATATATATGCGGCGTTTACTCCAAGTCTTCCATATATATGCGGCGTTTACTCCAAGTCTTCCATATATATGCGGCGTTTACTCCAAGTCTTCCATATATATGCGGCGTTTACTCCAAGTCTTCCATATATATGCGGCGTTTACTCCAAGTCTTCCATATATATGCGGCGTTTACTCCAAGTCTTCCATATATATGCGGCGTTTACTCCAAGTCTTCCATATATATGCGGCGTTTACTCCAAGTCTTCCATATATATGCGGCGTTTACTCCAATTCTTCCATATATATGCGGCGTTTACTCCAAGTCTTCCATATATATGCGGCGTTTACTCCAATTCTTCCATATATATGCGGCGTTTACTCCAAGTCTTCCATATATATGCGGCGTTTACTCCAAGTCTTCCATATATATGCGGCGTTTACTCCAAGTCTTCCATATATATGCGGCGTTTACTCCAAGTCTTCCATATATATGCGGCGTTTACTCCAATTCTTCCATATATATGCGGCGTTTACTCCAAGTCTTCCATATATATGCGGCGTTTACTCCAAGTCTTCCATATATATGCGGCGTTTACTCCAATTCTTCCATATATATGCGGCGTTTACTCCAAGTCTTCCATATATATGCGGCGTTTACTCCAAGTCTTCCATATATATGCGGCGTTTACTCCAAGTCTTCCATATATATGCGGCGTTTACTCCAAGTCTTCCATATATATGCGGCGTTTACTCCAATTCTTCCATATATATGCGGCGTTTACTCCAAGTCTTCCATATATATGCGGCGTTTACTCCAAGTCTTCCATATATATGCGGCGTTTACTCCAAGTCTTCCATATATATGCGGCGTTTACTCCAAGTCTTCCATATATATGCGGCGTTTACTCCAAGTCTTCCATATATATGCGGCGTTTACTCCAAGTCTTCCATATATATGCGGCGTTTACTCCAAGTCTTCCATATATATGCGGCGTTTACTCCAAGTCTTCCATATATATGCGGCGTTTACTCCAAGTCTTCCATATATATGCGGCGTTTACTCCAAGTCTTCCATATATATGCGGCGTTTACTCCAAGTCTTCCATATATATGCGGCGTTTACTCCAATTCTTCCATATATATGCGGCGTTTACTCCAAGTCTTCCATATATATGCGGCGTTTACTCCAAGTCTTCCATATATATGCGGCGTTTACTCCAAGTCTTCCATATATATGCGGCGTTTACTCCAAGTCTTCCATATATATGCGGCGTTTACTCCAAGTCTTCCATATATATGCGGCGTTTACTCCAAGTCTTCCATATATATGCGGCGTTTACTCCAAGTCTTCCATATATATGCGGCGTTTACTCCAAGTCTTCCATATATATGCGGCGTTTACTCCAAGTCTTCCATATATATGCGGCGTTTACTCCAAGTCTTCCATATATATGCGGCGTTTACTCCAATTCTTCCATATATATGCGGCGTTTACTCCAAGTCTTCCATATATATGCGGCGTTTACTCCAAGTCTTCCATATATATGCGGCGTTTACTCCAAGTCTTCCATATATATGCGGCGTTTACTCCAAGTCTTCCATATATATGCGGCGTTTACTCCAAGTCTTCCATATATATGCGGCGTTTACTCCAAGTCTTCCATATATATGCGGCGTTTACTCCAAGTCTTCCATATATATGCGGCGTTTACTCCAAGTCTTCCATATATATGCGGCGTTTACTCCAAGTCTTCCATATATATGCGGCGTTTACTCCAAGTCTTCCATATATATGCGGCGTTTACTCCAAGTCTTCCATATATATGCGGCGTTTACTCCAAGTCTTCCATATATATGCGGCGTTTACTCCAAGTCTTCCATATATATGCGGCGTTTACTCCAATTCTTCCATATATATGCGGCGTTTACTCCAAGTCTTCCATATATATGCGGCGTTTACTCCAAGTCTTCCATATATATGCGGCGTTTACTCCAAGTCTTCCATATATATGCGGCGTTTACTCCAAGTCTTCCATATATATGCGGCGTTTACTCCAAGTCTTCCATATATATGCGGCGTTTACTCCAAGTCTTCCATATATATGCGGCGTTTACTCCAAGTCTTCCATATATATGCGGCGTTTACTCCAAGTCTTCCATATATATGCGGCGTTTACTCCAAGTCTTCCATATATATGCGGCGTTTACTCCAAGTCTTCCATATATATGCGGCGTTTACTCCAAGTCTTCCATATATATGCGGCGTTTACTCCAAGTCTTCCATATATATGCGGCGTTTACTCCAAGTCTTCCATATATATGCGGCGTTTACTCCAAGTCTTCCATATATATGCGGCGTTTACTCCAAGTCTTCCATATATATGCGGCGTTTACTCCAAGTCTTCCATATATATGCGGCGTTTACTCCAAGTCTTCCATATATATGCGGCGTTTACTCCAAGTCTTCCATATATATGCGGCGTTTACTCCAAGTCTTCCATATATATGCGGCGTTTACTCCAAGTCTTCCATATATATGCGGCGTTTACTCCAAGTCTTCCATATATATGCGGCGTTTACTCCAAGTCTTCCATATATATGCGGCGTTTACTCCAAGTCTTCCATATATATGCGGCGTTTACTCCAAGTCTTCCATATATATGCGGCGTTTACTCCAAGTCTTCCATATATATGCGGCGTTTACTCCAAGTCTTCCATATATATGCGGCGTTTACTCCAATTCTTCCATATATATGCGGCGTTTACTCCAAGTCTTCCATATATATGCGGCGTTTACTCCAAGTCTTCCATATATATGCGGCGTTTACTCCAAGTCTTCCATATATATGCGGCGTTTACTCCAAGTCTTCCATATATATGCGGCGTTTACTCCAATTCTTCCATATATATGCGGCGTTTACTCCAAGTCTTCCATATATATGCGGCGTTTACTCCAAGTCTTCCATATATATGCGGCGTTTACTCCAAGTCTTCCATATATATGCGGCGTTTACTCCAAGTCTTCCATATATATGCGGCGTTTACTCCAATTCTTCCATATATATGCGGCGTTTACTCCAAGTCTTCCATATATATGCGGCGTTTACTCCAAGTCTTCCATATATATGCGGCGTTTACTCCAAGTCTTCCATATATATGCGGCGTTTACTCCAAGTCTTCCATATATATGCGGCGTTTACTCCAAGTCTTCCATATATATGCGGCGTTTACTCCAAGTCTTCCATATATATGCGGCGTTTACTCCAAGTCTTCCATATATATGCGGCGTTTACTCCAAGTCTTCCATATATATGCGGCGTTTACTCCAAGTCTTCCATATATATGCGGCGTTTACTCCAAGTCTTCCATATATATGCGGCGTTTACTCCAAGTCTTCCATATATATGCGGCGTTTACTCCAAGTCTTCCATATATATGCGGCGTTTACTCCAAGTCTTCCATATATATGCGGCGTTTACTCCAAGTCTTCCATATATATGCGGCGTTTACTCCAAGTCTTCCATATATATGCGGCGTTTACTCCAAGTCTTCCATATATATGCGGCGTTTACTCCAAGTCTTCCATATATATGCGGCGTTTACTCCAAGTCTTCCATATATATGCGGCGTTTACTCCAAGTCTTCCATATATATGCGGCGTTTACTCCAAGTCTTCCATATATATGCGGCGTTTACTCCAAGTCTTCCATATATATGCGGCGTTTACTCCAAGTCTTCCATATATATGCGGCGTTTACTCCAAGTCTTCCATATATATGCGGCGTTTACTCCAAGTCTTCCATATATATGCGGCGTTTACTCCAAGTCTTCCATATATATGCGGCGTTTACTCCAAGTCTTCCATATATATGCGGCGTTTACTCCAAGTCTTCCATATATATGCGGCGTTTACTCCAAGTCTTCCATATATATGCGGCGTTTACTCCAAGTCTTCCATATATATGCGGCGTTTACTCCAAGTCTTCCATATATATGCGGCGTTTACTCCAAGTCTTCCATATATATGCGGCGTTTACTCCAAGTCTTCCATATATATGCGGCGTTTACTCCAAGTCTTCCATATATATGCGGCGTTTACTCCAAGTCTTCCATATATATGCGGCGTTTACTCCAAGTCTTCCATATATATGCGGCGTTTACTCCAAGTCTTCCATATATATGCGGCGTTTACTCCAAGTCTTCCATATATATGCGGCGTTTACTCCAAGTCTTCCATATATATGCGGCGTTTACTCCAAGTCTTCCATATATATGCGGCGTTTACTCCAAGTCTTCCATATATATGCGGCGTTTACTCCAAGTCTTCCATATATATGCGGCGTTTACTCCAAGTCTTCCATATATATGCGGCGTTTACTCCAAGTCTTCCATATATATGCGGCGTTTACTCCAAGTCTTCCATATATATGCGGCGTTTACTCCAAGTCTTCCATATATATGCGGCGTTTACTCCAAGTCTTCCATATATATGCGGCGTTTACTCCAAGTCTTCCATATATATGCGGCGTTTACTCCAAGTCTTCCATATATATGCGGCGTTTACTCCAATTCTTCCATATATATGCGGCGTTTACTCCAAGTCTTCCATATATATGCGGCGTTTACTCCAAGTCTTCCATATATATGCGGCGTTTACTCCAAGTCTTCCATATATATGCGGCGTTTACTCCAAGTCTTCCATATATATGCGGCGTTTACTCCAAGTCTTCCATATATATGCGGCGTTTACTCCAAGTCTTCCATATATATGCGGCGTTTACTCCAATTCTTCCATATATATGCGGCGTTTACTCCAAGTCTTCCATATATATGCGGCGTTTACTCCAATTCTTCCATATATATGCGGCGTTTACTCCAAGTCTTCCATATATATGCGGCGTTTACTCCAAGTCTTCCATATATATGCGGCGTTTACTCCAAGTCTTCCATATATATGCGGCGTTTACTCCAAGTCTTCCATATATATGCGGCGTTTACTCCAAGTCTTCCATATATATGCGGCGTTTACTCCAAGTCTTCCATATATATGCGGCGTTTACTCCAAGTCTTCCATATATATGCGGCGTTTACTCCAAGTCTTCCATATATATGCGGCGTTTACTCCAAGTCTTCCATATATATGCGGCGTTTACTCCAAGTCTTCCATATATATGCGGCGTTTACTCCAAGTCTTCCATATATATGCGGCGTTTACTCCAAGTCTTCCATATATATGCGGCGTTTACTCCAAGTCTTCCATATATATGCGGCGTTTACTCCAAGTCTTCCATATATATGCGGCGTTTACTCCAAGTCTTCCATATATATGCGGCGTTTACTCCAAGTCTTCCATATATATGCGGCGTTTACTCCAAGTCTTCCATATATATGCGGCGTTTACTCCAATTCTTCCATATATATGCGGCGTTTACTCCAAGTCTTCCATATATATGCGGCGTTTACTCCAAGTCTTCCATATATATGCGGCGTTTACTCCAAGTCTTCCATATATATGCGGCGTTTACTCCAAGTCTTCCATATATATGCGGCGTTTACTCCAAGTCTTCCATATATATGCGGCGTTTACTCCAAGTCTTCCATATATATGCGGCGTTTACTCCAAGTCTTCCATATATATGCGGCGTTTACTCCAAGTCTTCCATATATATGCGGCGTTTACTCCAAGTCTTCCATATATATGCGGCGTTTACTCCAAGTCTTCCATATATATGCGGCGTTTACTCCAAGTCTTCCATATATATGCGGCGTTTACTCCAAGTCTTCCATATATATGCGGCGTTTACTCCAAGTCTTCCATATATATGCGGCGTTTACTCCAAGTCTTCCATATATATGCGGCGTTTACTCCAAGTCTTCCATATATATGCGGCGTTTACTCCAAGTCTTCCATATATATGCGGCGTTTACTCCAAGTCTTCCATATATATGCGGCGTTTACTCCAAGTCTTCCATATATATGCGGCGTTTACTCCAAGTCTTCCATATATATGCGGCGTTTACTCCAAGTCTTCCATATATATGCGGCGTTTACTCCAAGTCTTCCATATATATGCGGCGTTTACTCCAAGTCTTCCATATATATGCGGCGTTTACTCCAAGTCTTCCATATATATGCGGCGTTTACTCCAAGTCTTCCATATATATGCGGCGTTTACTCCAAGTCTTCCATATATATGCGGCGTTTACTCCAAGTCTTCCATATATATGCGGCGTTTACTCCAAGTCTTCCATATATATGCGGCGTTTACTCCAAGTCTTCCATATATATGCGGCGTTTACTCCAAGTCTTCCATATATATGCGGCGTTTACTCCAAGTCTTCCATATATATGCGGCGTTTACTCCAAGTCTTCCATATATATGCGGCGTTTACTCCAAGTCTTCCATATATATGCGGCGTTTACTCCAAGTCTTCCATATATATGCGGCGTTTACTCCAAGTCTTCCATATATATGCGGCGTTTACTCCAAGTCTTCCATATATATGCGGCGTTTACTCCAAGTCTTCCATATATATGCGGCGTTTACTCCAAGTCTTCCATATATATGCGGCGTTTACTCCAAGTCTTCCATATATATGCGGCGTTTACTCCAAGTCTTCCATATATATGCGGCGTTTACTCCAAGTCTTCCATATATATGCGGCGTTTACTCCAAGTCTTCCATATATATGCGGCGTTTACTCCAAGTCTTCCATATATATGCGGCGTTTACTCCAAGTCTTCCATATATATGCGGCGTTTACTCCAAGTCTTCCATATATATGCGGCGTTTACTCCAAGTCTTCCATATATATGCGGCGTTTACTCCAAGTCTTCCATATATATGCGGCGTTTACTCCAAGTCTTCCATATATATGCGGCGTTTACTCCAAGTCTTCCATATATATGCGGCGTTTACTCCAAGTCTTCCATATATATGCGGCGTTTACTCCAAGTCTTCCATATATATGCGGCGTTTACTCCAAGTCTTCCATATATATGCGGCGTTTACTCCAAGTCTTCCATATATATGCGGCGTTTACTCCAAGTCTTCCATATATATGCGGCGTTTACTCCAAGTCTTCCATATATATGCGGCGTTTACTCCAAGTCTTCCATATATATGCGGCGTTTACTCCAAGTCTTCCATATATATGCGGCGTTTACTCCAATTCTTCCATATATATGCGGCGTTTACTCCAAGTCTTCCATATATATGCGGCGTTTACTCCAATTCTTCCATATATATGCGGCGTTTACTCCAAGTCTTCCATATATATGCGGCGTTTACTCCAAGTCTTCCATATATATGCGGCGTTTACTCCAAGTCTTCCATATATATGCGGCGTTTACTCCAAGTCTTCCATATATATGCGGCGTTTACTCCAAGTCTTCCATATATATGCGGCGTTTACTCCAAGTCTTCCATATATATGCGGCGTTTACTCCAAGTCTTCCATATATATGCGGCGTTTACTCCAATTCTTCCATATATATGCGGCGTTTACTCCAAGTCTTCCATATATATGCGGCGTTTACTCCAAGTCTTCCATATATATGCGGCGTTTACTCCAAGTCTTCCATATATATGCGGCGTTTACTCCAATTCTTCCATATATATGCGGCGTTTACTCCAAGTCTTCCATATATATGCGGCGTTTACTCCAAGTCTTCCATATATATGCGGCGTTTACTCCAAGTCTTCCATATATATGCGGCGTTTACTCCAAGTCTTCCATATATATGCGGCGTTTACTCCAAGTCTTCCATATATATGCGGCGTTTACTCCAAGTCTTCCATATATATGCGGCGTTTACTCCAAGTCTTCCATATATATGCGGCGTTTACTCCAAGTCTTCCATATATATGCGGCGTTTACTCCAAGTCTTCCATATATATGCGGCGTTTACTCCAAGTCTTCCATATATATGCGGCGTTTACTCCAAGTCTTCCATATATATGCGGCGTTTACTCCAAGTCTTCCATATATATGCGGCGTTTACTCCAAGTCTTCCATATATATGCGGCGTTTACTCCAAGTCTTCCATATATATGCGGCGTTTACTCCAAGTCTTCCATATATATGCGGCGTTTACTCCAAGTCTTCCATATATATGCGGCGTTTACTCCAAGTCTTCCATATATATGCGGCGTTTACTCCAAGTCTTCCATATATATGCGGCGTTTACTCCAAGTCTTCCATATATATGCGGCGTTTACTCCAAGTCTTCCATATATATGCGGCGTTTACTCCAAGTCTTCCATATATATGCGGCGTTTACTCCAAGTCTTCCATATATATGCGGCGTTTACTCCAAGTCTTCCATATATATGCGGCGTTTACTCCAAGTCTTCCATATATATGCGGCGTTTACTCCAAGTCTTCCATATATATGCGGCGTTTACTCCAAGTCTTCCATATATATGCGGCGTTTACTCCAAGTCTTCCATATATATGCGGCGTTTACTCCAAGTCTTCCATATATATGCGGCGTTTACTCCAAGTCTTCCATATATATGCGGCGTTTACTCCAAGTCTTCCATATATATGCGGCGTTTACTCCAAGTCTTCCATATATATGCGGCGTTTACTCCAAGTCTTCCATATATATGCGGCGTTTACTCCAAGTCTTCCATATATATGCGGCGTTTACTCCAAGTCTTCCATATATATGCGGCGTTTACTCCAAGTCTTCCATATATATGCGGCGTTTACTCCAAGTCTTCCATATATATGCGGCGTTTACTCCAAGTCTTCCATATATATGCGGCGTTTACTCCAAGTCTTCCATATATATGCGGCGTTTACTCCAAGTCTTCCATATATATGCGGCGTTTACTCCAAGTCTTCCATATATATGCGGCGTTTACTCCAAGTCTTCCATATATATGCGGCGTTTACTCCAAGTCTTCCATATATATGCGGCGTTTACTCCAAGTCTTCCATATATATGCGGCGTTTACTCCAAGTCTTCCATATATATGCGGCGTTTACTCCAAGTCTTCCATATATATGCGGCGTTTACTCCAAGTCTTCCATATATATGCGGCGTTTACTCCAAGTCTTCCATATATATGCGGCGTTTACTCCAAGTCTTCCATATATATGCGGCGTTTACTCCAAGTCTTCCATATATATGCGGCGTTTACTCCAAGTCTTCCATATATATGCGGCGTTTACTCCAAGTCTTCCATATATATGCGGCGTTTACTCCAAGTCTTCCATATATATGCGGCGTTTACTCCAAGTCTTCCATATATATGCGGCGTTTACTCCAAGTCTTCCATATATATGCGGCGTTTACTCCAAGTCTTCCATATATATGCGGCGTTTACTCCAAGTCTTCCATATATATGCGGCGTTTACTCCAAGTCTTCCATATATATGCGGCGTTTACTCCAAGTCTTCCATATATATGCGGCGTTTACTCCAAGTCTTCCATATATATGCGGCGTTTACTCCAAGTCTTCCATATATATGCGGCGTTTACTCCAAGTCTTCCATATATATGCGGCGTTTACTCCAAGTCTTCCATATATATGCGGCGTTTACTCCAAGTCTTCCATATATATGCGGCGTTTACTCCAAGTCTTCCATATATATGCGGCGTTTACTCCAAGTCTTCCATATATATGCGGCGTTTACTCCAAGTCTTCCATATATATGCGGCGTTTACTCCAAGTCTTCCATATATATGCGGCGTTTACTCCAAGTCTTCCATATATATGCGGCGTTTACTCCAAGTCTTCCATATATATGCGGCGTTTACTCCAAGTCTTCCATATATATGCGGCGTTTACTCCAAGTCTTCCATATATATGCGGCGTTTACTCCAAGTCTTCCATATATATGCGGCGTTTACTCCAAGTCTTCCATATATATGCGGCGTTTACTCCAAGTCTTCCATATATATGCGGCGTTTACTCCAAGTCTTCCATATATATGCGGCGTTTACTCCAAGTCTTCCATATATATGCGGCGTTTACTCCAAGTCTTCCATATATATGCGGCGTTTACTCCAAGTCTTCCATATATATGCGGCGTTTACTCCAAGTCTTCCATATATATGCGGCGTTTACTCCAAGTCTTCCATATATATGCGGCGTTTACTCCAAGTCTTCCATATATATGCGGCGTTTACTCCAAGTCTTCCATATATATGCGGCGTTTACTCCAAGTCTTCCATATATATGCGGCGTTTACTCCAAGTCTTCCATATATATGCGGCGTTTACTCCAAGTCTTCCATATATATGCGGCGTTTACTCCAAGTCTTCCATATATATGCGGCGTTTACTCCAAGTCTTCCATATATATGCGGCGTTTACTCCAAGTCTTCCATATATATGCGGCGTTTACTCCAAGTCTTCCATATATATGCGGCGTTTACTCCAAGTCTTCCATATATATGCGGCGTTTACTCCAAGTCTTCCATATATATGCGGCGTTTACTCCAAGTCTTCCATATATATGCGGCGTTTACTCCAAGTCTTCCATATATATGCGGCGTTTACTCCAAGTCTTCCATATATATGCGGCGTTTACTCCAAGTCTTCCATATATATGCGGCGTTTACTCCAAGTCTTCCATATATATGCGGCGTTTACTCCAAGTCTTCCATATATATGCGGCGTTTACTCCAAGTCTTCCATATATATGCGGCGTTTACTCCAAGTCTTCCATATATATGCGGCGTTTACTCCAAGTCTTCCATATATATGCGGCGTTTACTCCAAGTCTTCCATATATATGCGGCGTTTACTCCAAGTCTTCCATATATATGCGGCGTTTACTCCAAGTCTTCCATATATATGCGGCGTTTACTCCAATTCTTCCATATATATGCGGCGTTTACTCCAAGTCTTCCATATATATGCGGCGTTTACTCCAAGTCTTCCATATATATGCGGCGTTTACTCCAAGTCTTCCATATATATGCGGCGTTTACTCCAAGTCTTCCATATATATGCGGCGTTTACTCCAAGTCTTCCATATATATGCGGCGTTTACTCCAAGTCTTCCATATATATGCGGCGTTTACTCCAAGTCTTCCATATATATGCGGCGTTTACTCCAAGTCTTCCATATATATGCGGCGTTTACTCCAAGTCTTCCATATATATGCGGCGTTTACTCCAAGTCTTCCATATATATGCGGCGTTTACTCCAAGTCTTCCATATATATGCGGCGTTTACTCCAAGTCTTCCATATATATGCGGCGTTTACTCCAAGTCTTCCATATATATGCGGCGTTTACTCCAAGTCTTCCATATATATGCGGCGTTTACTCCAAGTCTTCCATATATATGCGGCGTTTACTCCAAGTCTTCCATATATATGCGGCGTTTACTCCAAGTCTTCCATATATATGCGGCGTTTACTCCAAGTCTTCCATATATATGCGGCGTTTACTCCAAGTCTTCCATATATATGCGGCGTTTACTCCAAGTCTTCCATATATATGCGGCGTTTACTCCAAGTCTTCCATATATATGCGGCGTTTACTCCAAGTCTTCCATATATATGCGGCGTTTACTCCAAGTCTTCCATATATATGCGGCGTTTACTCCAAGTCTTCCATATATATGCGGCGTTTACTCCAAGTCTTCCATATATATGCGGCGTTTACTCCAAGTCTTCCATATATATGCGGCGTTTACTCCAAGTCTTCCATATATATGCGGCGTTTACTCCAAGTCTTCCATATATATGCGGCGTTTACTCCAAGTCTTCCATATATATGCGGCGTTTACTCCAAGTCTTCCATATATATGCGGCGTTTACTCCAAGTCTTCCATATATATGCGGCGTTTACTCCAAGTCTTCCATATATATGCGGCGTTTACTCCAAGTCTTCCATATATATGCGGCGTTTACTCCAATTCTTCCATATATATGCGGCGTTTACTCCAAGTCTTCCATATATATGCGGCGTTTACTCCAAGTCTTCCATATATATGCGGCGTTTACTCCAAGTCTTCCATATATATGCGGCGTTTACTCCAAGTCTTCCATATATATGCGGCGTTTACTCCAAGTCTTCCATATATATGCGGCGTTTACTCCAAGTCTTCCATATATATGCGGCGTTTACTCCAAGTCTTCCATATATATGCGGCGTTTACTCCAAGTCTTCCATATATATGCGGCGTTTACTCCAAGTCTTCCATATATATGCGGCGTTTACTCCAAGTCTTCCATATATATGCGGCGTTTACTCCAAGTCTTCCATATATATGCGGCGTTTACTCCAAGTCTTCCATATATATGCGGCGTTTACTCCAAGTCTTCCATATATATGCGGCGTTTACTCCAAGTCTTCCATATATATGCGGCGTTTACTCCAAGTCTTCCATATATATGCGGCGTTTACTCCAAGTCTTCCATATATATGCGGCGTTTACTCCAAGTCTTCCATATATATGCGGCGTTTACTCCAAGTCTTCCATATATATGCGGCGTTTACTCCAAGTCTTCCATATATATGCGGCGTTTACTCCAAGTCTTCCATATATATGCGGCGTTTACTCCAAGTCTTCCATATATATGCGGCGTTTACTCCAAGTCTTCCATATATATGCGGCGTTTACTCCAAGTCTTCCATATATATGCGGCGTTTACTCCAAGTCTTCCATATATATGCGGCGTTTACTCCAAGTCTTCCATATATATGCGGCGTTTACTCCAAGTCTTCCATATATATGCGGCGTTTACTCCAAGTCTTCCATATATATGCGGCGTTTACTCCAAGTCTTCATATATATACTCCAAGTCTTCCGTTTACTCCAAGTCTTCCATATATATGCGGCGTTTACTCCAAGTCTTCCATATATATGCGGCGTTTACTCCAAGTCTTCCATATATATGCGGCGTTTACTCCAAGTCTTCCATATATATGCGGCGTTTACTCCAAGTCTTCCATATATATGCGGCGTTTACTCCAAGTCTTCCATATATATGCGGCGTTTACTCCAAGTCTTCCATATATATGCGGCGTTTACTCCAATTCTTCCATATATATGCGGCGTTTACTCCAAGTCTTCCATATATATGCGGCGTTTACTCCAAGTCTTCCATATATATGCGGCGTTTACTCCAAGTCTTCCATATATATGCGGCGTTTACTCCAAGTCTTCCATATATATGCGGCGTTTACTCCAAGTCTTCCATATATATGCGGCGTTTACTCCAAGTCTTCCATATATATGCGGCGTTTACTCCAAGTCTTCCATATATATGCGGCGTTTACTCCAAGTCTTCCATATATATGCGGCGTTTACTCCAAGTCTTCCATATATATGCGGCGTTTACTCCAAGTCTTCCATATATATGCGGCGTTTACTCCAATTCTTCCATATATATGCGGCGTTTACTCCAAGTCTTCCATATATATGCGGCGTTTACTCCAAGTCTTCCATATATATGCGGCGTTTACTCCAAGTCTTCCATATATATGCGGCGTTTACTCCAAGTCTTCCATATATATGCGGCGTTTACTCCAAGTCTTCCATATATATGCGGCGTTTACTCCAAGTCTTCCATATATATGCGGCGTTTACTCCAAGTCTTCCATATATATGCGGCGTTTACTCCAAGTCTTCCATATATATGCGGCGTTTACTCCAAGTCTTCCATATATATGCGGCGTTTACTCCAAGTCTTCCATATATATGCGGCGTTTACTCCAAGTCTTCCATATATATGCGGCGTTTACTCCAAGTCTTCCATATATATGCGGCGTTTACTCCAAGTCTTCCATATATATGCGGCGTTTACTCCAAGTCTTCCATATATATGCGGCGTTTACTCCAAGTCTTCCATATATATGCGGCGTTTACTCCAAGTCTTCCATATATATGCGGCGTTTACTCCAAGTCTTCCATATATATGCGGCGTTTACTCCAAGTCTTCCATATATATGCGGCGTTTACTCCAAGTCTTCCATATATATGCGGCGTTTACTCCAAGTCTTCCATATATATGCGGCGTTTACTCCAAGTCTTCCATATATATGCGGCGTTTACTCCAAGTCTTCCATATATATGCGGCGTTTACTCCAAGTCTTCCATATATATGCGGCGTTTACTCCAAGTCTTCCATATATATGCGGCGTTTACTCCAAGTCTTCCATATATATGCGGCGTTTACTCCAAGTCTTCCATATATATGCGGCGTTTACTCCAAGTCTTCCATATATATGCGGCGTTTACTCCAAGTCTTCCATATATATGCGGCGTTTACTCCAAGTCTTCCATATATATGCGGCGTTTACTCCAAGTCTTCCATATATATGCGGCGTTTACTCCAAGTCTTCCATATATATGCGGCGTTTACTCCAAGTCTTCCATATATATGCGGCGTTTACTCCAAGTCTTCCATATATATGCGGCGTTTACTCCAAGTCTTCCATATATATGCGGCGTTTACTCCAAGTCTTCCATATATATGCGGCGTTTACTCCAAGTCTTCCATATATATGCGGCGTTTACTCCAAGTCTTCCATATATATGCGGCGTTTACTCCAAGTCTTCCATATATATGCGGCGTTTACTCCAAGTCTTCCATATATATGCGGCGTTTACTCCAAGTCTTCCATATATATGCGGCGTTTACTCCAAGTCTTCCATATATATGCGGCGTTTACTCCAAGTCTTCCATATATATGCGGCGTTTACTCCAAGTCTTCCATATATATGCGGCGTTTACTCCAAGTCTTCCATATATATGCGGCGTTTACTCCAAGTCTTCCATATATATGCGGCGTTTACTCCAAGTCTTCCATATATATGCGGCGTTTACTCCAAGTCTTCCATATATATGCGGCGTTTACTCCAAGTCTTCCATATATATGCGGCGTTTACTCCAAGTCTTCCATATATATGCGGCGTTTACTCCAAGTCTTCCATATATATGCGGCGTTTACTCCAAGTCTTCCATATATATGCGGCGTTTACTCCAAGTCTTCCATATATATGCGGCGTTTACTCCAAGTCTTCCATATATATGCGGCGTTTACTCCAATTCTTCCATATATATGCGGCGTTTACTCCAAGTCTTCCATATATATGCGGCGTTTACTCCAAGTCTTCCATATATATGCGGCGTTTACTCCAAGTCTTCCATATATATGCGGCGTTTACTCCAAGTCTTCCATATATATGCGGCGTTTACTCCAAGTCTTCCATATATATGCGGCGTTTACTCCAAGTCTTCCATATATATGCGGCGTTTACTCCAAGTCTTCCATATATATGCGGCGTTTACTCCAAGTCTTCCATATATATGCGGCGTTTACTCCAAGTCTTCCATATATATGCGGCGTTTACTCCAAGTCTTCCATATATATGCGGCGTTTACTCCAAGTCTTCCATATATATGCGGCGTTTACTCCAAGTCTTCCATATATATGCGGCGTTTACTCCAAGTCTTCCATATATATGCGGCGTTTACTCCAAGTCTTCCATATATATGCGGCGTTTACTCCAAGTCTTCCATATATATGCGGCGTTTACTCCAAGTCTTCCATATATATGCGGCGTTTACTCCAAGTCTTCCATATATATGCGGCGTTTACTCCAAGTCTTCCATATATATGCGGCGTTTACTCCAAGTCTTCCATATATATGCGGCGTTTACTCCAAGTCTTCCATATATATGCGGCGTTTACTCCAAGTCTTCCATATATATGCGGCGTTTACTCCAAGTCTTCCATATATATGCGGCGTTTACTCCAAGTCTTCCATATATATGCGGCGTTTACTCCAAGTCTTCCATATATATGCGGCGTTTACTCCAAGTCTTCCATATATATGCGGCGTTTACTCCAAGTCTTCCATATATATGCGGCGTTTACTCCAAGTCTTCCATATATATGCGGCGTTTACTCCAAGTCTTCCATATATATGCGGCGTTTACTCCAAGTCTTCCATATATATGCGGCGTTTACTCCAAGTCTTCCATATATATGCGGCGTTTACTCCAAGTCTTCCATATATATGCGGCGTTTACTCCAAGTCTTCCATATATATGCGGCGTTTACTCCAAGTCTTCCATATATATGCGGCGTTTACTCCAAGTCTTCCATATATATGCGGCGTTTACTCCAAGTCTTCCATATATATGCGGCGTTTACTCCAAGTCTTCCATATATATGCGGCGTTTACTCCAAGTCTTCCATATATATGCGGCGTTTACTCCAAGTCTTCCATATATATGCGGCGTTTACTCCAAGTCTTCCATATATATGCGGCGTTTACTCCAAGTCTTCCATATATATGCGGCGTTTACTCCAAGTCTTCCATATATATGCGGCGTTTACTCCAAGTCTTCCATATATATGCGGCGTTTACTCCAAGTCTTCCATATATATGCGGCGTTTACTCCAAGTCTTCCATATATATGCGGCGTTTACTCCAAGTCTTCCATATATATGCGGCGTTTACTCCAAGTCTTCCATATATATGCGGCGTTTACTCCAAGTCTTCCATATATATGCGGCGTTTACTCCAAGTCTTCCATATATATGCGGCGTTTACTCCAAGTCTTCCATATATATGCGGCGTTTACTCCAAGTCTTCCATATATATGCGGCGTTTACTCCAAGTCTTCCATATATATGCGGCGTTTACTCCAAGTCTTCCATATATATGCGGCGTTTACTCCAAGTCTTCCATATATATGCGGCGTTTACTCCAAGTCTTCCATATATATGCGGCGTTTACTCCAAGTCTTCCATATATATGCGGCGTTTACTCCAAGTCTTCCATATATATGCGGCGTTTACTCCAAGTCTTCCATATATATGCGGCGTTTACTCCAAGTCTTCCATATATATGCGGCGTTTACTCCAAGTCTTCCATATATATGCGGCGTTTACTCCAAGTCTTCCATATATATGCGGCGTTTACTCCAAGTCTTCCATATATATGCGGCGTTTACTCCAAGTCTTCCATATATATGCGGCGTTTACTCCAAGTCTTCCATATATATGCGGCGTTTACTCCAAGTCTTCCATATATATGCGGCGTTTACTCCAAGTCTTCCATATATATGCGGCGTTTACTCCAAGTCTTCCATATATATGCGGCGTTTACTCCAAGTCTTCCATATATATGCGGCGTTTACTCCAAGTCTTCCATATATATGCGGCGTTTACTCCAAGTCTTCCATATATATGCGGCGTTTACTCCAAGTCTTCCATATATATGCGGCGTTTACTCCAAGTCTTCCATATATATGCGGCGTTTACTCCAAGTCTTCCATATATATGCGGCGTTTACTCCAAGTCTTCCATATATATGCGGCGTTTACTCCAAGTCTTCCATATATATGCGGCGTTTACTCCAAGTCTTCCATATATATGCGGCGTTTACTCCAAGTCTTCCATATATATGCGGCGTTTACTCCAAGTCTTCCATATATATGCGGCGTTTACTCCAAGTCTTCCATATATATGCGGCGTTTACTCCAAGTCTTCCATATATATGCGGCGTTTACTCCAAGTCTTCCATATATATGCGGCGTTTACTCCAATTCTTCCATATATATGCGGCGTTTACTCCAAGTCTTCCATATATATGCGGCGTTTACTCCAAGTCTTCCATATATATGCGGCGTTTACTCCAAGTCTTCCATATATATGCGGCGTTTACTCCAAGTCTTCCATATATATGCGGCGTTTACTCCAAGTCTTCCATATATATGCGGCGTTTACTCCAAGTCTTCCATATATATGCGGCGTTTACTCCAAGTCTTCCATATATATGCGGCGTTTACTCCAAGTCTTCCATATATATGCGGCGTTTACTCCAAGTCTTCCATATATATGCGGCGTTTACTCCAAGTCTTCCATATATATGCGGCGTTTACTCCAAGTCTTCCATATATATGCGGCGTTTACTCCAAGTCTTCCATATATATGCGGCGTTTACTCCAAGTCTTCCATATATATGCGGCGTTTACTCCAAGTCTTCCATATATATGCGGCGTTTACTCCAAGTCTTCCATATATATGCGGCGTTTACTCCAAGTCTTCCATATATATGCGGCGTTTACTCCAAGTCTTCCATATATATGCGGCGTTTACTCCAAGTCTTCCATATATATGCGGCGTTTACTCCAAGTCTTCCATATATATGCGGCGTTTACTCCAAGTCTTCCATATATATGCGGCGTTTACTCCAAGTCTTCCATATATATGCGGCGTTTACTCCAAGTCTTCCATATATATGCGGCGTTTACTCCAAGTCTTCCATATATATGCGGCGTTTACTCCAAGTCTTCCATATATATGCGGCGTTTACTCCAAGTCTTCCATATATATGCGGCGTTTACTCCAAGTCTTCCATATATATGCGGCGTTTACTCCAAGTCTTCCATATATATGCGGCGTTTACTCCAAGTCTTCCATATATATGCGGCGTTTACTCCAAGTCTTCCATATATATGCGGCGTTTACTCCAAGTCTTCCATATATATGCGGCGTTTACTCCAAGTCTTCCATATATATGCGGCGTTTACTCCAAGTCTTCCATATATATGCGGCGTTTACTCCAAGTCTTCCATATATATGCGGCGTTTACTCCAAGTCTTCCATATATATGCGGCGTTTACTCCAAGTCTTCCATATATATGCGGCGTTTACTCCAAGTCTTCCATATATATGCGGCGTTTACTCCAAGTCTTCCATATATATGCGGCGTTTACTCCAAGTCTTCCATATATATGCGGCGTTTACTCCAAGTCTTCCATATATATGCGGCGTTTACTCCAAGTCTTCCATATATATGCGGCGTTTACTCCAAGTCTTCCATATATATGCGGCGTTTACTCCAAGTCTTCCATATATATGCGGCGTTTACTCCAAGTCTTCCATATATATGCGGCGTTTACTCCAAGTCTTCCATATATATGCGGCGTTTACTCCAAGTCTTCCATATATATGCGGCGTTTACTCCAAGTCTTCCATATATATGCGGCGTTTACTCCAAGTCTTCCATATATATGCGGCGTTTACTCCAAGTCTTCCATATATATGCGGCGTTTACTCCAAGTCTTCCATATATATGCGGCGTTTACTCCAAGTCTTCCATATATATGCGGCGTTTACTCCAAGTCTTCCATATATATGCGGCGTTTACTCCAAGTCTTCCATATATATGCGGCGTTTACTCCAAGTCTTCCATATATATGCGGCGTTTACTCCAAGTCTTCCATATATATGCGGCGTTTACTCCAAGTCTTCCATATATATGCGGCGTTTACTCCAAGTCTTCCATATATATGCGGCGTTTACTCCAAGTCTTCCATATATATGCGGCGTTTACTCCAAGTCTTCCATATATATGCGGCGTTTACTCCAAGTCTTCCATATATATGCGGCGTTTACTCCAAGTCTTCCATATATATGCGGCGTTTACTCCAAGTCTTCCATATATATGCGGCGTTTACTCCAAGTCTTCCATATATATGCGGCGTTTACTCCAAGTCTTCCATATATATGCGGCGTTTACTCCAAGTCTTCCATATATATGCGGCGTTTACTCCAAGTCTTCCATATATATGCGGCGTTTACTCCAAGTCTTCCATATATATGCGGCGTTTACTCCAAGTCTTCCATATATATGCGGCGTTTACTCCAAGTCTTCCATATATATGCGGCGTTTACTCCAAGTCTTCCATATATATGCGGCGTTTACTCCAAGTCTTCCATATATATGCGGCGTTTACTCCAAGTCTTCCATATATATGCGGCGTTTACTCCAAGTCTTCCATATATATGCGGCGTTTACTCCAAGTCTTCCATATATATGCGGCGTTTACTCCAAGTCTTCCATATATATGCGGCGTTTACTCCAAGTCTTCCATATATATGCGGCGTTTACTCCAAGTCTTCCATATATATGCGGCGTTTACTCCAAGTCTTCCATATATATGCGGCGTTTACTCCAAGTCTTCCATATATATGCGGCGTTTACTCCAAGTCTTCCATATATATGCGGCGTTTACTCCAAGTCTTCCATATATATGCGGCGTTTACTCCAAGTCTTCCATATATATGCGGCGTTTACTCCAAGTCTTCCATATATATGCGGCGTTTACTCCAAGTCTTCCATATATATGCGGCGTTTACTCCAAGTCTTCCATATATATGCGGCGTTTACTCCAAGTCTTCCATATATATGCGGCGTTTACTCCAAGTCTTCCATATATATGCGGCGTTTACTCCAAGTCTTCCATATATATGCGGCGTTTACTCCAAGTCTTCCATATATATGCGGCGTTTACTCCAAGTCTTCCATATATATGCGGCGTTTACTCCAAGTCTTCCATATATATGCGGCGTTTACTCCAAGTCTTCCATATATATGCGGCGTTTACTCCAAGTCTTCCATATATATGCGGCGTTTACTCCAAGTCTTCCATATATATGCGGCGTTTACTCCAAGTCTTCCATATATATGCGGCGTTTACTCCAAGTCTTCCATATATATGCGGCGTTTACTCCAAGTCTTCCATATATATGCGGCGTTTACTCCAAGTCTTCCATATATATGCGGCGTTTACTCCAAGTCTTCCATATATATGCGGCGTTTACTCCAAGTCTTCCATATATATGCGGCGTTTACTCCAAGTCTTCCATATATATGCGGCGTTTACTCCAAGTCTTCCATATATATGCGGCGTTTACTCCAAGTCTTCCATATATATGCGGCGTTTACTCCAAGTCTTCCATATATATGCGGCGTTTACTCCAAGTCTTCCATATATATGCGGCGTTTACTCCAAGTCTTCCATATATATGCGGCGTTTACTCCAAGTCTTCCATATATATGCGGCGTTTACTCCAAGTCTTCCATATATATGCGGCGTTTACTCCAAGTCTTCCATATATATGCGGCGTTTACTCCAATTCTTCCATATATATGCGGCGTTTACTCCAAGTCTTCCATATATATGCGGCGTTTACTCCAAGTCTTCCATATATATGCGGCGTTTACTCCAAGTCTTCCATATATATGCGGCGTTTACTCCAAGTCTTCCATATATATGCGGCGTTTACTCCAAGTCTTCCATATATATGCGGCGTTTACTCCAAGTCTTCCATATATATGCGGCGTTTACTCCAAGTCTTCCATATATATGCGGCGTTTACTCCAAGTCTTCCATATATATGCGGCGTTTACTCCAAGTCTTCCATATATATGCGGCGTTTACTCCAAGTCTTCCATATATATGCGGCGTTTACTCCAAGTCTTCCATATATATGCGGCGTTTACTCCAAGTCTTCCATATATATGCGGCGTTTACTCCAAGTCTTCCATATATATGCGGCGTTTACTCCAAGTCTTCCATATATATGCGGCGTTTACTCCAAGTCTTCCATATATATGCGGCGTTTACTCCAAGTCTTCCATATATATGCGGCGTTTACTCCAAGTCTTCCATATATATGCGGCGTTTACTCCAAGTCTTCCATATATATGCGGCGTTTACTCCAAGTCTTCCATATATATGCGGCGTTTACTCCAAGTCTTCCATATATATGCGGCGTTTACTCCAAGTCTTCCATATATATGCGGCGTTTACTCCAAGTCTTCCATATATATGCGGCGTTTACTCCAAGTCTTCCATATATATGCGGCGTTTACTCCAAGTCTTCCATATATATGCGGCGTTTACTCCAAGTCTTCCATATATATGCGGCGTTTACTCCAAGTCTTCCATATATATGCGGCGTTTACTCCAAGTCTTCCATATATATGCGGCGTTTACTCCAAGTCTTCCATATATATGCGGCGTTTACTCCAAGTCTTCCATATATATGCGGCGTTTACTCCAAGTCTTCCATATATATGCGGCGTTTACTCCAAGTCTTCCATATATATGCGGCGTTTACTCCAAGTCTTCCATATATATGCGGCGTTTACTCCAATTCTTCCATATATATGCGGCGTTTACTCCAAGTCTTCCATATATATGCGGCGTTTACTCCAAGTCTTCCATATATATGCGGCGTTTACTCCAAGTCTTCCATATATATGCGGCGTTTACTCCAAGTCTTCCATATATATGCGGCGTTTACTCCAAGTCTTCCATATATATGCGGCGTTTACTCCAAGTCTTCCATATATATGCGGCGTTTACTCCAAGTCTTCCATATATATGCGGCGTTTACTCCAAGTCTTCCATATATATGCGGCGTTTACTCCAAGTCTTCCATATATATGCGGCGTTTACTCCAAGTCTTCCATATATATGCGGCGTTTACTCCAAGTCTTCCATATATATGCGGCGTTTACTCCAAGTCTTCCATATATATGCGGCGTTTACTCCAAGTCTTCCATATATATGCGGCGTTTACTCCAAGTCTTCCATATATATGCGGCGTTTACTCCAAGTCTTCCATATATATGCGGCGTTTACTCCAAGTCTTCCATATATATGCGGCGTTTACTCCAAGTCTTCCATATATATGCGGCGTTTACTCCAAGTCTTCCATATATATGCGGCGTTTACTCCAAGTCTTCCATATATATGCGGCGTTTACTCCAAGTCTTCCATATATATGCGGCGTTTACTCCAAGTCTTCCATATATATGCGGCGTTTACTCCAAGTCTTCCATATATATGCGGCGTTTACTCCAAGTCTTCCATATATATGCGGCGTTTACTCCAAGTCTTCCATATATATGCGGCGTTTACTCCAAGTCTTCCATATATATGCGGCGTTTACTCCAAGTCTTCCATATATATGCGGCGTTTACTCCAAGTCTTCCATATATATGCGGCGTTTACTCCAAGTCTTCCATATATATGCGGCGTTTACTCCAAGTCTTCCATATATATGCGGCGTTTACTCCAAGTCTTCCATATATATGCGGCGTTTACTCCAAGTCTTCCATATATATGCGGCGTTTACTCCAAGTCTTCCATATATATGCGGCGTTTACTCCAAGTCTTCCATATATATGCGGCGTTTACTCCAAGTCTTCCATATATATGCGGCGTTTACTCCAAGTCTTCCATATATATGCGGCGTTTACTCCAAGTCTTCCATATATATGCGGCGTTTACTCCAAGTCTTCCATATATATGCGGCGTTTACTCCAAGTCTTCCATATATATGCGGCGTTTACTCCAAGTCTTCCATATATATGCGGCGTTTACTCCAAGTCTTCCATATATATGCGGCGTTTACTCCAAGTCTTCCATATATATGCGGCGTTTACTCCAAGTCTTCCATATATATGCGGCGTTTACTCCAAGTCTTCCATATATATGCGGCGTTTACTCCAAGTCTTCCATATATATGCGGCGTTTACTCCAAGTCTTCCATATATATGCGGCGTTTACTCCAAGTCTTCCATATATATGCGGCGTTTACTCCAAGTCTTCCATATATATGCGGCGTTTACTCCAAGTCTTCCATATATATGCGGCGTTTACTCCAAGTCTTCCATATATATGCGGCGTTTACTCCAAGTCTTCCATATATATGCGGCGTTTACTCCAAGTCTTCCATATATATGCGGCGTTTACTCCAAGTCTTCCATATATATGCGGCGTTTACTCCAAGTCTTCCATATATATGCGGCGTTTACTCCAAGTCTTCCATATATATGCGGCGTTTACTCCAAGTCTTCCATATATATGCGGCGTTTACTCCAAGTCTTCCATATATATGCGGCGTTTACTCCAAGTCTTCCATATATATGCGGCGTTTACTCCAAGTCTTCCATATATATGCGGCGTTTACTCCAAGTCTTCCATATATATGCGGCGTTTACTCCAAGTCTTCCATATATATGCGGCGTTTACTCCAAGTCTTCCATATATATGCGGCGTTTACTCCAAGTCTTCCATATATATGCGGCGTTTACTCCAAGTCTTCCATATATATGCGGCGTTTACTCCAAGTCTTCCATATATATGCGGCGTTTACTCCAAGTCTTCCATATATATGCGGCGTTTACTCCAAGTCTTCCATATATATGCGGCGTTTACTCCAAGTCTTCCATATATATGCGGCGTTTACTCCAAGTCTTCCATATATATGCGGCGTTTACTCCAAGTCTTCCATATATATGCGGCGTTTACTCCAAGTCTTCCATATATATGCGGCGTTTACTCCAAGTCTTCCATATATATGCGGCGTTTACTCCAAGTCTTCCATATATATGCGGCGTTTACTCCAAGTCTTCCATATATATGCGGCGTTTACTCCAAGTCTTCCATATATATGCGGCGTTTACTCCAAGTCTTCCATATATATGCGGCGTTTACTCCAAGTCTTCCATATATATGCGGCGTTTACTCCAAGTCTTCCATATATATGCGGCGTTTACTCCAAGTCTTCCATATATATGCGGCGTTTACTCCAAGTCTTCCATATATATGCGGCGTTTACTCCAAGTCTTCCATATATATGCGGCGTTTACTCCAAGTCTTCCATATATATGCGGCGTTTACTCCAAGTCTTCCATATATATGCGGCGTTTACTCCAAGTCTTCCATATATATGCGGCGTTTACTCCAAGTCTTCCATATATATGCGGCGTTTACTCCAAGTCTTCCATATATATGCGGCGTTTACTCCAAGTCTTCCATATATATGCGGCGTTTACTCCAAGTCTTCCATATATATGCGGCGTTTACTCCAAGTCTTCCATATATATGCGGCGTTTACTCCAAGTCTTCCATATATATGCGGCGTTTACTCCAAGTCTTCCATATATATGCGGCGTTTACTCCAAGTCTTCCATATATATGCGGCGTTTACTCCAAGTCTTCCATATATATGCGGCGTTTACTCCAAGTCTTCCATATATATGCGGCGTTTACTCCAAGTCTTCCATATATATGCGGCGTTTACTCCAAGTCTTCCATATATATGCGGCGTTTACTCCAAGTCTTCCATATATATGCGGCGTTTACTCCAAGTCTTCCATATATATGCGGCGTTTACTCCAAGTCTTCCATATATATGCGGCGTTTACTCCAAGTCTTCCATATATATGCGGCGTTTACTCCAAGTCTTCCATATATATGCGGCGTTTACTCCAAGTCTTCCATATATATGCGGCGTTTACTCCAAGTCTTCCATATATATGCGGCGTTTACTCCAAGTCTTCCATATATATGCGGCGTTTACTCCAAGTCTTCCATATATATGCGGCGTTTACTCCAAGTCTTCCATATATATGCGGCGTTTACTCCAAGTCTTCCATATATATGCGGCGTTTACTCCAAGTCTTCCATATATATGCGGCGTTTACTCCAAGTCTTCCATATATATGCGGCGTTTACTCCAAGTCTTCCATATATATGCGGCGTTTACTCCAATTCTTCCATATATATGCGGCGTTTACTCCAAGTCTTCCATATATATGCGGCGTTTACTCCAAGTCTTCCATATATATGCGGCGTTTACTCCAAGTCTTCCATATATATGCGGCGTTTACTCCAAGTCTTCCATATATATGCGGCGTTTACTCCAAGTCTTCCATATATATGCGGCGTTTACTCCAAGTCTTCCATATATATGCGGCGTTTACTCCAAGTCTTCCATATATATGCGGCGTTTACTCCAAGTCTTCCATATATATGCGGCGTTTACTCCAAGTCTTCCATATATATGCGGCGTTTACTCCAAGTCTTCCATATATATGCGGCGTTTACTCCAAGTCTTCCATATATATGCGGCGTTTACTCCAAGTCTTCCATATATATGCGGCGTTTACTCCAAGTCTTCCATATATATGCGGCGTTTACTCCAAGTCTTCCATATATATGCGGCGTTTACTCCAAGTCTTCCATATATATGCGGCGTTTACTCCAAGTCTTCCATATATATGCGGCGTTTACTCCAAGTCTTCCATATATATGCGGCGTTTACTCCAAGTCTTCCATATATATGCGGCGTTTACTCCAAGTCTTCCATATATATGCGGCGTTTACTCCAAGTCTTCCATATATATGCGGCGTTTACTCCAAGTCTTCCATATATATGCGGCGTTTACTCCAAGTCTTCCATATATATGCGGCGTTTACTCCAAGTCTTCCATATATATGCGGCGTTTACTCCAAGTCTTCCATATATATGCGGCGTTTACTCCAAGTCTTCCATATATATGCGGCGTTTACTCCAAGTCTTCCATATATATGCGGCGTTTACTCCAAGTCTTCCATATATATGCGGCGTTTACTCCAAGTCTTCCATATATATGCGGCGTTTACTCCAAGTCTTCCATATATATGCGGCGTTTACTCCAAGTCTTCCATATATATGCGGCGTTTACTCCAAGTCTTCCATATATATGCGGCGTTTACTCCAAGTCTTCCATATATATGCGGCGTTTACTCCAAGTCTTCCATATATATGCGGCGTTTACTCCAAGTCTTCCATATATATGCGGCGTTTACTCCAAGTCTTCCATATATATGCGGCGTTTACTCCAAGTCTTCCATATATATGCGGCGTTTACTCCAAGTCTTCCATATATATGCGGCGTTTACTCCAAGTCTTCCATATATATGCGGCGTTTACTCCAAGTCTTCCATATATATGCGGCGTTTACTCCAAGTCTTCCATATATATGCGGCGTTTACTCCAAGTCTTCCATATATATGCGGCGTTTACTCCAAGTCTTCCATATATATGCGGCGTTTACTCCAAGTCTTCCATATATATGCGGCGTTTACTCCAAGTCTTCCATATATATGCGGCGTTTACTCCAAGTCTTCCATATATATGCGGCGTTTACTCCAAGTCTTCCATATATATGCGGCGTTTACTCCAAGTCTTCCATATATATGCGGCGTTTACTCCAAGTCTTCCATATATATGCGGCGTTTACTCCAAGTCTTCCATATATATGCGGCGTTTACTCCAAGTCTTCCATATATATGCGGCGTTTACTCCAAGTCTTCCATATATATGCGGCGTTTACTCCAAGTCTTCCATATATATGCGGCGTTTACTCCAAGTCTTCCATATATATGCGGCGTTTACTCCAAGTCTTCCATATATATGCGGCGTTTACTCCAAGTCTTCCATATATATGCGGCGTTTACTCCAAGTCTTCCATATATATGCGGCGTTTACTCCAAGTCTTCCATATATATGCGGCGTTTACTCCAAGTCTTCCATATATATGCGGCGTTTACTCCAAGTCTTCCATATATATGCGGCGTTTACTCCAAGTCTTCCATATATATGCGGCGTTTACTCCAAGTCTTCCATATATATGCGGCGTTTACTCCAAGTCTTCCATATATATGCGGCGTTTACTCCAAGTCTTCCATATATATGCGGCGTTTACTCCAAGTCTTCCATATATATGCGGCGTTTACTCCAAGTCTTCCATATATATGCGGCGTTTACTCCAAGTCTTCCATATATATGCGGCGTTTACTCCAATTCTTCCATATATATGCGGCGTTTACTCCAAGTCTTCCATATATATGCGGCGTTTACTCCAAGTCTTCCATATATATGCGGCGTTTACTCCAAGTCTTCCATATATATGCGGCGTTTACTCCAAGTCTTCCATATATATGCGGCGTTTACTCCAAGTCTTCCATATATATGCGGCGTTTACTCCAAGTCTTCCATATATATGCGGCGTTTACTCCAAGTCTTCCATATATATGCGGCGTTTACTCCAAGTCTTCCATATATATGCGGCGTTTACTCCAAGTCTTCCATATATATGCGGCGTTTACTCCAAGTCTTCCATATATATGCGGCGTTTACTCCAAGTCTTCCATATATATGCGGCGTTTACTCCAAGTCTTCCATATATATGCGGCGTTTACTCCAAGTCTTCCATATATATGCGGCGTTTACTCCAATTCTTCCATATATATGCGGCGTTTACTCCAAGTCTTCCATATATATGCGGCGTTTACTCCAAGTCTTCCATATATATGCGGCGTTTACTCCAAGTCTTCCATATATATGCGGCGTTTACTCCAAGTCTTCCATATATATGCGGCGTTTACTCCAAGTCTTCCATATATATGCGGCGTTTACTCCAAGTCTTCCATATATATGCGGCGTTTACTCCAAGTCTTCCATATATATGCGGCGTTTACTCCAAGTCTTCCATATATATGCGGCGTTTACTCCAAGTCTTCCATATATATGCGGCGTTTACTCCAAGTCTTCCATATATATGCGGCGTTTACTCCAAGTCTTCCATATATATGCGGCGTTTACTCCAAGTCTTCCATATATATGCGGCGTTTACTCCAAGTCTTCCATATATATGCGGCGTTTACTCCAAGTCTTCCATATATATGCGGCGTTTACTCCAAGTCTTCCATATATATGCGGCGTTTACTCCAAGTCTTCCATATATATGCGGCGTTTACTCCAAGTCTTCCATATATATGCGGCGTTTACTCCAAGTCTTCCATATATATGCGGCGTTTACTCCAAGTCTTCCATATATATGCGGCGTTTACTCCAAGTCTTCCATATATATGCGGCGTTTACTCCAAGTCTTCCATATATATGCGGCGTTTACTCCAAGTCTTCCATATATATGCGGCGTTTACTCCAAGTCTTCCATATATATGCGGCGTTTACTCCAAGTCTTCCATATATATGCGGCGTTTACTCCAAGTCTTCATATATATACTCCAAGTCTTCCATATATGCGGCGTTTACTCCAAGTCTTCCATATATATGCGGCGTTTACTCCAAGTCTTCCATATATATGCGGCGTTTACTCCAAGTCTTCCATATATATGCGGCGTTTACTCCAAGTCTTCCATATATATGCGGCGTTTACTCCAAGTCTTCCATATATATGCGGCGTTTACTCCAAGTCTTCCATATATATGCGGCGTTTACTCCAAGTCTTCCATATATATGCGGCGTTTACTCCAAGTCTTCCATATATATGCGGCGTTTACTCCAAGTCTTCCATATATATGCGGCGTTTACTCCAAGTCTTCCATATATATGCGGCGTTTACTCCAAGTCTTCCATATATATGCGGCGTTTACTCCAAGTCTTCCATATATATGCGGCGTTTACTCCAAGTCTTCCATATATATGCGGCGTTTACTCCAAGTCTTCCATATATATGCGGCGTTTACTCCAAGTCTTCCATATATATGCGGCGTTTACTCCAAGTCTTCCATATATATGCGGCGTTTACTCCAAGTCTTCCATATATATGCGGCGTTTACTCCAAGTCTTCCATATATATGCGGCGTTTACTCCAAGTCTTCCATATATATGCGGCGTTTACTCCAAGTCTTCCATATATATGCGGCGTTTACTCCAAGTCTTCCATATATATGCGGCGTTTACTCCAAGTCTTCCATATATATGCGGCGTTTACTCCAAGTCTTCCATATATATGCGGCGTTTACTCCAAGTCTTCCATATATATGCGGCGTTTACTCCAAGTCTTCCATATATATGCGGCGTTTACTCCAAGTCTTCCATATATATGCGGCGTTTACTCCAATTCTTCCATATATATGCGGCGTTTACTCCAAGTCTTCCATATATATGCGGCGTTTACTCCAAGTCTTCCATATATATGCGGCGTTTACTCCAAGTCTTCCATATATATGCGGCGTTTACTCCAAGTCTTCCATATATATGCGGCGTTTACTCCAAGTCTTCCATATATATGCGGCGTTTACTCCAAGTCTTCCATATATATGCGGCGTTTACTCCAAGTCTTCCATATATATGCGGCGTTTACTCCAAGTCTTCCATATATATGCGGCGTTTACTCCAAGTCTTCCATATATATGCGGCGTTTACTCCAAGTCTTCCATATATATGCGGCGTTTACTCCAAGTCTTCCATATATATGCGGCGTTTACTCCAAGTCTTCCATATATATGCGGCGTTTACTCCAAGTCTTCCATATATATGCGGCGTTTACTCCAAGTCTTCCATATATATGCGGCGTTTACTCCAAGTCTTCCATATATATGCGGCGTTTACTCCAAGTCTTCCATATATATGCGGCGTTTACTCCAAGTCTTCCATATATATGCGGCGTTTACTCCAAGTCTTCCATATATATGCGGCGTTTACTCCAAGTCTTCCATATATATGCGGCGTTTACTCCAAGTCTTCCATATATATGCGGCGTTTACTCCAAGTCTTCCATATATATGCGGCGTTTACTCCAAGTCTTCCATATATATGCGGCGTTTACTCCAAGTCTTCCATATATATGCGGCGTTTACTCCAAGTCTTCCATATATATGCGGCGTTTACTCCAAGTCTTCCATATATATGCGGCGTTTACTCCAAGTCTTCCATATATATGCGGCGTTTACTCCAAGTCTTCCATATATATGCGGCGTTTACTCCAAGTCTTCCATATATATGCGGCGTTTACTCCAAGTCTTCCATATATATGCGGCGTTTACTCCAAGTCTTCCATATATATGCGGCGTTTACTCCAAGTCTTCCATATATATGCGGCGTTTACTCCAAGTCTTCCATATATATGCGGCGTTTACTCCAAGTCTTCCATATATATGCGGCGTTTACTCCAAGTCTTCCATATATATGCGGCGTTTACTCCAAGTCTTCCATATATATGCGGCGTTTACTCCAAGTCTTCCATATATATGCGGCGTTTACTCCAAGTCTTCCATATATATGCGGCGTTTACTCCAAGTCTTCCATATATATGCGGCGTTTACTCCAAGTCTTCCATATATATGCGGCGTTTACTCCAAGTCTTCCATATATATGCGGCGTTTACTCCAAGTCTTCCATATATATGCGGCGTTTACTCCAAGTCTTCCATATATATGCGGCGTTTACTCCAAGTCTTCCATATATATGCGGCGTTTACTCCAAGTCTTCCATATATATGCGGCGTTTACTCCAAGTCTTCCATATATATGCGGCGTTTACTCCAAGTCTTCCATATATATGCGGCGTTTACTCCAAGTCTTCCATATATATGCGGCGTTTACTCCAAGTCTTCCATATATATGCGGCGTTTACTCCAAGTCTTCCATATATATGCGGCGTTTACTCCAAGTCTTCCATATATATGCGGCGTTTACTCCAAGTCTTCCATATATATGCGGCGTTTACTCCAAGTCTTCCATATATATGCGGCGTTTACTCCAAGTCTTCCATATATATGCGGCGTTTACTCCAAGTCTTCCATATATATGCGGCGTTTACTCCAAGTCTTCCATATATATGCGGCGTTTACTCCAATTCTTCCATATATATGCGGCGTTTACTCCAAGTCTTCCATATATATGCGGCGTTTACTCCAAGTCTTCCATATATATGCGGCGTTTACTCCAAGTCTTCCATATATATGCGGCGTTTACTCCAAGTCTTCCATATATATGCGGCGTTTACTCCAAGTCTTCCATATATATGCGGCGTTTACTCCAAGTCTTCCATATATATGCGGCGTTTACTCCAAGTCTTCCATATATATGCGGCGTTTACTCCAAGTCTTCCATATATATGCGGCGTTTACTCCAAGTCTTCCATATATATGCGGCGTTTACTCCAAGTCTTCCATATATATGCGGCGTTTACTCCAAGTCTTCCATATATATGCGGCGTTTACTCCAAGTCTTCCATATATATGCGGCGTTTACTCCAAGTCTTCCATATATATGCGGCGTTTACTCCAAGTCTTCCATATATATGCGGCGTTTACTCCAAGTCTTCCATATATATGCGGCGTTTACTCCAAGTCTTCCATATATATGCGGCGTTTACTCCAAGTCTTCCATATATATGCGGCGTTTACTCCAAGTCTTCCATATATATGCGGCGTTTACTCCAATTCTTCCATATATATGCGGCGTTTACTCCAAGTCTTCCATATATATGCGGCGTTTACTCCAAGTCTTCCATATATATGCGGCGTTTACTCCAAGTCTTCCATATATATGCGGCGTTTACTCCAAGTCTTCCATATATATGCGGCGTTTACTCCAAGTCTTCCATATATATGCGGCGTTTACTCCAAGTCTTCCATATATATGCGGCGTTTACTCCAAGTCTTCCATATATATGCGGCGTTTACTCCAAGTCTTCCATATATATGCGGCGTTTACTCCAAGTCTTCCATATATATGCGGCGTTTACTCCAAGTCTTCCATATATATGCGGCGTTTACTCCAAGTCTTCCATATATATGCGGCGTTTACTCCAAGTCTTCCATATATATGCGGCGTTTACTCCATTCTTCCATATATATGCGGCGTTTACTCCAAGTCTTCCATATATATGCGGCGTTTACTCCAAGTCTTCCATATATATGCGGCGTTTACTCCAAGTCTTCCATATATATGCGGCGTTTACTCCAAGTCTTCCATATATATGCGGCGTTTACTCCAAGTCTTCCATATATATGCGGCGTTTACTCCAAGTCTTCCATATATATGCGGCGTTTACTCCAAGTCTTCCATATATATGCGGCGTTTACTCCAAGTCTTCCATATATATGCGGCGTTTACTCCAATCTTCCATATATATGCGGCGTTTACTCCAAGTCTTCCATATATATGCGGCGTTTACTCCAAGTCTTCCATATATATGCGGCGTTTACTCCAAGTCTTCCATATATATGCGGCGTTTACTCCAAGTCTTCCATATATATGCGGCGTTTACTCCAAGTCTTCCATATATATGCGGCGTTTACTCCAAGTCTTCCATATATATGCGGCGTTTACTCCAAGTCTTCCATATATATGCGGCGTTTACTCCAAGTCTTCCATATATATGCGGCGTTTACTCCAAGTCTTCCATATATATGCGGCGTTTACTCCAATTCTTCCATATATATGCGGCGTTTACTCCAAGTCTTCCATATATATGCGGCGTTTACTCCAAGTCTTCCATATATATGCGGCGTTTACTCCAAGTCTTCCATATATATGCGGCGTTTACTCCAAGTCTTCCATATATATGCGGCGTTTACTCCAAGTCTTCCATATATATGCGGCGTTTACTCCAAGTCTTCCATATATATGCGGCGTTTACTCCAAGTCTTCCATATATATGCGGCGTTTACTCCAAGTCTTCCATATATATGCGGCGTTTACTCCAAGTCTTCCATATATATGCGGCGTTTACTCCAAGTCTTCCATATATATGCGGCGTTTACTCCAAGTCTTCCATATATATGCGGCGTTTACTCCAAGTCTTCCATATATATGCGGCGTTTACTCCAAGTCTTCCATATATATGCGGCGTTTACTCCAAGTCTTCCATATATATGCGGCGTTTACTCCAAGTCTTCCATATATATGCGGCGTTTACTCCAAGTCTTCCATATATATGCGGCGTTTACTCCAAGTCTTCCATATATATGCGGCGTTTACTCCAAGTCTTCCATATATATGCGGCGTTTACTCCAAGTCTTCCATATATATGCGGCGTTTACTCCAATTCTTCCATATATATGCGGCGTTTACTCCAAGTCTTCCATATATATGCGGCGTTTACTCCAAGTCTTCCATATATATGCGGCGTTTACTCCAAGTCTTCCATATATATGCGGCGTTTACTCCAAGTCTTCCATATATATGCGGCGTTTACTCCAAGTCTTCCATATATATGCGGCGTTTACTCCAAGTCTTCCATATATATGCGGCGTTTACTCCAAGTCTTCCATATATATGCGGCGTTTACTCCAAGTCTTCCATATATATGCGGCGTTTACTCCAAGTCTTCCATATATATGCGGCGTTTACTCCAAGTCTTCCATATATATGCGGCGTTTACTCCAAGTCTTCCATATATATGCGGCGTTTACTCCAAGTCTTCCATATATATGCGGCGTTTACTCCAAGTCTTCCATATATATGCGGCGTTTACTCCAAGTCTTCCATATATATTTTTCCAAGTCTTCCATATATTTACTCCAAGTCTTCCATATATATGCGGCGTTTACTCCAAGTCTTCCATATATATGCGGCGTTTACTCCAAGTCTTCCATATATATGCGGCGTTTACTCCAAGTCTTCCATATATATGCGGCGTTTACTCCAAGTCTTCCATATATATGCGGCGTTTACTCCAAGTCTTCCATATATATGCGGCGTTTACTCCAAGTCTTCCATATATATGCGGCGTTTACTCCAAGTCTTCCATATATATGCGGCGTTTACTCCAAGTCTTCCATATATATGCGGCGTTTACTCCAAGTCTTCCATATATATGCGGCGTTTACTCCAAGTCTTCCATATATATGCGGCGTTTACTCCAAGTCTTCCATATATATGCGGCGTTTACTCCAAGTCTTCCATATATATGCGGCGTTTACTCCAAGTCTTCCATATATATGCGGCGTTTACTCCAAGTCTTCCATATATATGCGGCGTTTACTCCAAGTCTTCCATATATATGCGGCGTTTACTCCAAGTCTTCCATATATATGCGGCGTTTACTCCAAGTCTTCCATATATATGCGGCGTTTACTCCAAGTCTTCCATATATATGCGGCGTTTACTCCAAGTCTTCCATATATATGCGGCGTTTACTCCAATTCTTCCATATATATGCGGCGTTTACTCCAATTCTTCCATATATATGCGGCGTTTACTCCAAGTCTTCCATATATATGCGGCGTTTACTCCAAGTCTTCCATATATATGCGGCGTTTACTCCAAGTCTTCCATATATATGCGGCGTTTACTCCAAGTCTTCCATATATATGCGGCGTTTACTCCAAGTCTTCCATATATATGCGGCGTTTACTCCAAGTCTTCCATATATATGCGGCGTTTACTCCAAGTCTTCCATATATATGCGGCGTTTACTCCAAGTCTTCCATATATATGCGGCGTTTACTCCAAGTCTTCCATATATATGCGGCGTTTACTCCAAGTCTTCCATATATATGCGGCGTTTACTCCAAGTCTTCCATATATATGCGGCGTTTACTCCAAGTCTTCCATATATATGCGGCGTTTACTCCAAGTCTTCCATATATATGCGGCGTTTACTCCAAGTCTTCCATATATATGCGGCGTTTACTCCAAGTCTTCCATATATATGCGGCGTTTACTCCAAGTCTTCCATATATATGCGGCGTTTACTCCAAGTCTTCCATATATATGCGGCGTTTACTCCAAGTCTTCCATATATATGCGGCGTTTACTCCAAGTCTTCCATATATATGCGGCGTTTACTCCAAGTCTTCCATATATATGCGGCGTTTACTCCAAGTCTTCCATATATATGCGGCGTTTACTCCAAGTCTTCCATATATATGCGGCGTTTACTCCAAGTCTTCCATATATATGCGGCGTTTACTCCAAGTCTTCCATATATATGCGGCGTTTACTCCAAGTCTTCCATATATATGCGGCGTTTACTCCAAGTCTTCCATATATATGCGGCGTTTACTCCAAGTCTTCCATATATATGCGGCGTTTACTCCAAGTCTTCCATATATATGCGGCGTTTACTCCAAGTCTTCCATATATATGCGGCGTTTACTCCAAGTCTTCCATATATATGCGGCGTTTACTCCAAGTCTTCCATATATATGCGGCGTTTACTCCAAGTCTTCCATATATATGCGGCGTTTACTCCAAGTCTTCCATATATATGCGGCGTTTACTCCAAGTCTTCCATATATATGCGGCGTTTACTCCAAGTCTTCCATATATATGCGGCGTTTACTCCAAGTCTTCCATATATATGCGGCGTTTACTCCAATCTTCCATATATATGCGGCGTTTACTCCAAGTCTTCCATATATATGCGGCGTTTACTCCAAGTCTTCCATATATATGCGGCGTTTACTCCAAGTCTTCCATATATATGCGGCGTTTACTCCAAGTCTTCCATATATATGCGGCGTTTACTCCAAGTCTTCCATATATATGCGGCGTTTACTCCAAGTCTTCCATATATATGCGGCGTTTACTCCAAGTCTTCCATATATATGCGGCGTTTACTCCAATCTTCCATATATATGCGGCGTTTACTCCAAGTCTTCCATATATATGCGGCGTTTACTCCAAGTCTTCCATATATATGCGGCGTTTACTCCAAGTCTTCCATATATATGCGGCGTTTACTCCAGTCTTCCATATATATGCGGCGTTTACTCCAAGTCTTCCATATATATGCGGCGTTTACTCCAAGTCTTCCATATATATGCGGCGTTTACTCCAAGTCTTCCATATATATGCGGCGTTTACTCCAAGTCTTCCATATATATGCGGCGTTTACTCCAGTCTTCCATATATATGCGGCGTTTACTCCAAGTCTTCCATATATATGCGGCGTTTACTCCAAGTCTTCCATATATATGCGGCGTTTACTCCAAGTCTTCCATATATATGCGGCGTTTACTCCAAGTCTTCCATATATATGCGGCGTTTACTCCAAGTCTTCCATATATATGCGGCGTTTACTCCAAGTCTTCCATATATATGCGGCGTTTACTCCAAGTCTTCCATATATATGCGGCGTTTACTCCAAGTCTTCCATATATATGCGGCGTTTACTCCAAGTCTTCCATATATATGCGGCGTTTTACTCCAAGTCTTCCATATATATGCGGCGTTTACTCCAAGTCTTCCATATATATGCGGCGTTTACTCCAAGTCTTCCATATATATGCGGCGTTTACTCCAAGTCTTCCATATATATGCGGCGTTTACTCCAAGTCTTCCATATATATGCGGCGTTTACTCCAAGTCTTCCATATATATGCGGCGTTTACTCCAAGTCTTCCATATATATGCGGCGTTTACTCCAAGTCTTCCATATATATGCGGCGTTTACTCCAAGTCTTCCATATATATGCGGCGTTTACTCCAAGTCTTCCATATATATGCGGCGTTTACTCCAATTCTTCCATATATATGCGGCGTTTACTCCAAGTCTTCCATATATATGCGGCGTTTACTCCAAGTCTTCCATATATATGCGGCGTTTACTCCAAGTCTTCCATATATATGCGGCGTTTACTCCAAGTCTTCCATATATATGCGGCGTTTACTCCAAGTCTTCCATATATATGCGGCGTTTACTCCAAGTCTTCCATATATATGCGGCGTTTACTCCAAGTCTTCCATATATATGCGGCGTTTACTCCAAGTCTTCCATATATATGCGGCGTTTACTCCAAGTCTTCCATATATATGCGGCGTTTACTCCAAGTCTTCTATATATTACTCCAAGTCTTCCATATATTTACTCCAAGTCTTCCATATATATGCGGCGTTTACTCCAAGTCTTCCATATATATGCGGCGTTTACTCCAAGTCTTCCATATATATGCGGCGTTTACTCCAAGTCTTTCATATATATGCGGCGTTTACTCCAAGTCTTCCATATATATGCGGCGTTTACTCCAAGTCTTCCATATATATGCGGCGTTTACTCCAAGTCTTCCATATATATGCGGCGTTTACTCCAGTCTTCCATATATATGCGGCGTTTACTCCAAGTCTTCCATATATATGCGGCGTTTACTCCAAGTCTTCCATATATATGCGGCGTTTACTCCAAGTCTTCCATATATATGCGGCGTTTACTCCAAGTCTTCCATATATATGCGGCGTTTACTCCAAGTCTTCCATATATATGCGGCGTTTACTCCAAGTCTTCCATATATATGCGGCGTTTACTCCAAGTCTTCCATATATATGCGGCGTTTACTCCAATTCTTCCATATATATGCGGCGTTTACTCCAAGTCTTCCATATATATGCGGCGTTTACTCCAAGTCTTCCATATATATGCGGCGTTTACTAAGTCTTCCATATATATGCGGCGTTTACTCCAAGTCTTCCATATATATGCGGCGTTTACTCCAATTCTTCCATATATATGCGGCGTTTACTCCAAGTCTTCCATATATATGCGGCGTTTACTCCAAGTCTTCCATATATATGCGGCGTTTACTCCAAGTCTTCCATATATATGCGGCGTTTACTCCAAGTCTTCCATATATATGCGGCGTTTACTCCAAGTCTTCCATATATATGCGGCGTTTACTCCAAGTCTTCCATATATATGCGGCGTTTACTCCAAGTCTTCATATATATGCGGCGTTTACTCCAAGTCTTCCATATATATGCGGCGTTTACTCCAAGTCTTCCATATATATGCGGCGTTTACTCCAAGTCTTCCATATATATGCGGCGTTTACTCCAAGTCTTCCATATATATGCGGCGTTTACTCCAAGTCTTCCATATATATGCGGCGTTTACTCCAAGTCTTCCATATATATGCGGCGTTTACTCCAAGTCTTCCATATATATGCGGCGTTTACTCCAAGTCTTCCATATATATGCGGCGTTTACTCCAATTCTTCCATATATATGCGGCGTTTACTCCAAGTCTTCCATATATATGCGGCGTTTACTCCAAGTCTTCCATATATATGCGGCGTTTACTCCAAGTCTTCCATATATATGCGGCGTTTACTCCAGTCTTCCATATATATGCGGCGTTTACTCCAAGTCTTCCATATATATGCGGCGTTTACTCCAAGTCTTCCATATATATGCGGCGTTTACTCCAAGTCTTCCATATATATGCGGCGTTTACTCCAAGTCTTCCATATATATGCGGCGTTTACTCCAAGTCTTCCATATATATGCGGCGTTTACTCCAAGTCTTCCATATATATGCGGCGTTTACTCCAAGTCTTCCATATATATGCGGCGTTTACTCCAAGTCTTCCATATATATGCGGCGTTTACTCCAATTCTTCCATATATATGCGGCGTTTACTCCAAGTCTTCCATATATATGCGGCGTTTACTCCAAGTCTTCCATATATATGCGGCGTTTACTCCAAGTCTTCCATATATATGCGGCGTTTACTCCAAGTCTTCCATATATATGCGGCGTTTACTCCAAGTCTTCCATATATATGCGGCGTTTACTCCAAGTCTTCCATATATATGCGGCGTTTACTCCAAGTCTTCCATATATATGCGGCGTTTACTCCAAGTCTTCCATATATATGCGGCGTTTACTCCAAGTCTTCCATATATATGCGGCGTTTACTCCAGTCTTCCATATTATGCGGCGGCGTTTACTCCAAGTCTTCCATATATATGCGGCGTTTACTCCAAGTCTTCCTATATATATGCGGCGTTTACTCCAAGTCTTCCATATATATGCGGCGTTTACTCCAAGTCTTCCATATATATGCGGCGTTTACTCCAAGTCTTCCATATATATGCGGCGTTTTACTCCAAGTCTTCCATATATATGCGGCGTTTACTCAAGTTCTTCCATATATATGCGGCGTTTACTCCAAGTCTTCCATATATATGCGGCGTTTACTCCAAGTCTTCCATATATATGCGGCGTTTACTCCAAGTCTTCCATATATATGCGGCGTTTACTCCAAGTCTTCCATATATATGCGGCGTTTACTCCAAGTCTTCCATATATATATGCGGCGTTTACTCCAAGTCTTCCATATATATGCGGCTTTTACTCCAAGTCTTCCATATATATGCGGCGTTTACTCCAAGTCTTCCATATATATGCGGCGTTTACTCAAGTCTTCCATATATATGCGGCGTTTACTCCAAGTCTTCCATATATATGCGGCGTTTACTCCAAGTCTTCCATATATATGCGGCGTTTACTCCAAGTCTTCCATATATATGCGGCGTTTACTCCAAGTCTTCCATATATATGCGGCGTTTACTCCAAGTCTTTCCATATATATGCGGCGTTTTACTCCAAGTCTTCCATATATATGCGGCGTTTACTCCAAGTCTTCCATATATATGCGGCGGCGTTTACTCCAAGTCTTCATATATATGCGGCGTTTACTCCAAGTCTTCCATATATATGCGGCGTTTACTCCAAGTCTTCCATATATATGCGGCGTTTACTCCAAGTCTTCCATATATATGTGCGGCGTTTACTCATTCTTCCATATATATGCGGCGTTTACTCCAATTCTTCCTATATATGCGGCGTTTACTCCAAGTCTTCCATATATATGCGGCGTTTACTCCAGTCTTCCATATATATGCGGCGTTTACTCCAAGTCTTCCATATATATGCGGCGTTTACTCCAAGTCTTCCATATATATGCGGCGTTTACTCCAAGTCTTCCATATATATGCGGCGTTTACTCCAAGTCTTCCATATATATGCGGCGTTTACTCCAATTCTTCCATATATATGCGGCGTTTACTCCAATTCTTCCATATATATGCGCGTTTACTCCAAGTCTTCCATATATATGCGGCGTTTACTCCAAGTCTTCCATATATATGCGGCGTTTACTCCAAGTCTTCCATATATATGCGGCGTTTACTCCAATTCTTCCATATATTGCGGCGTTTACTCCAATTCTTTCTTCCATATATGCGGCGTTTACTCCAAGTCTTCCATATATATGCGGCGTTTACTCCAGTCTTCCATATATATGCGGCGTTTACTCCAAGTCTTCCATATATATGCGGCGTTTACTCCAAGTCTTCCATATATATGCGCGTTTACTCCAAGTCTTCCATATATATGCGGCGTTTACTCCAAGTCTTCCATATATATGCGGCGTTTACTCCAAGTCTTCCATATATATGCGGCGTTTACTCCAAGTCTTCCATATATATGCGGCGTTTACTCCAAGTCTTCCATATATATGCGGCGTTTACTCCAAGTCTTCCATATATATGCGGCGTTTACTCCAAGTCTTCCATATATATGCGGCGTTTACTCCAAGTCTTCCATATATATGCGGCGTTTACTCCAAGTCTTCCATATATATGCGGCGTTTACTCCAAGTCTTCCATATATATGCGGCGTTTACTCCAATTCTTCCATATATATGCGGCGTTTACTCCATTCTTCCATATATATGCGGCGTTTACTCCATTCTTCCATATATATGCGGCGTTTACTCCAAGTCTTCCATATATATGCGGCGTTTACTCCAAGTCTTCCATATATATGCGGCGTTTACTCCAGTCTTCCATATATATGCGGCGTTTACTCCAAGTCTTCCATATATATGCGGCGTTTACTCCAAGTCTTCCATATATATGCGGCGTTTACTCCAATTCTTCCATATATATGCGGCGTTTACTCCAAGTCTTCCATATATATGCGGCGTTTAACTCCAAGTCTTCCATATATATGCGGCGTTTACTCCAAGTCTTCCATATATATGCGGCGTTTACTCCAAGTCTTCCATATATATATGGCGGCGTTTACTCCAAGTCTTCCATATATATGCGGCGTTTACTCCAAGTCTTCCATATATACGCCAAGTCTTCCATATATTTACTCCAAGTCTTCCATATATATGCGGCGTTTACTCCAATTCTTCCATATATATGCGGCGTTTACTCCAAGTCTTCCATATATTGCCGGCGTTTACTCCAAGTCTTCCATATATATGCGCGTTTACTCCAAGTCTTCCATATATGCGGCGTTACTCCAAGTCTTCCATATATATGCGGCGTTTTACTCCAAGTCTTCCATATATATGCGGCGTTTACTCCAATTTTCCATATATATGCGGCGTTTACTCCAAGTCTTCCATATATATGCGGCGTTTACTCCAAGTCTTCCATATATATGCGGCGTTTACTCCAAGTCTTCCATATATATGCGGCGTTTACTCCTCCAAGTCTTCCATATATATGCGGCGTTTACTCCAAGTCTTCCATATATATGCGGCGTTTACTCCAATTCTTCCATATATATGCGGCGTTTACTCCAAGTCTTCCATATATATGCGGCGTTTACTCCAGTCTTCCATATATATGCGGCGTTTACTCCAGTCTTCCATATATATGCGGCGTTTACTCCAATCTTCCATATATATGCGGCGTTTACTCCAAGTCTTCC
>CALZFC010000200.1:0-93550 GCA_945643635.1 Allodiplogaster sudhausi | reverse complement strand
TCTTCAAGGTCCCTTGATGATGAATCCGAAAGCCAAAATAAGAAAGCCCAAGTTTGCTTGGAGATTATGGTCCGTGAACTAGCTTGATGACCATGTCGAAAAAATTTTTGAATCCGATTGACTTCAAACTAAGCAAGGATAGTCTTCAGGGTCCCTTGATGATGAATCCGAAAGCCAAAATAAGAAGCCCAAGTTTGCTTGGAGATTATGGTCCGTGAACTAGCTTGATGACCATGTCGAAAATTTTTTGAATCCGATTGACTTCAAACTAAGCAAGGATAGTCTTCAGGGTCCCTTGATGATGAATCCGAAAGCCAAAATAAGAAAGCCAAGTTTGCTTGGAGATTATGGTCCGTGAACTAGCTTGATGACCATGTCGAAAAATTTTTGAATCCGATTGACTTCAAACTAAGCAAGGATAGTCTTCAGGTCCCTTGATGATGAATCCGAAAGCCAAAATAAGAAAGCCAAGTTTGCTTGGAGATTATGGTCCGTGAACTAGCTTGATGACCATGTCGAAAATTTTTTTGAATCCGATTGACTTCAAACTAAGCAATAGTCTTCAGGTCCCTTGATGATGAATCCGAAAGCCAAAATAAGAAAGCCCAAGTTTGCTTGGAGATTATGGTCCGTGAACTAGCTTGATGACCATGTCGAAAATTTTTTTGAATCCGATTGACTTCAAACTAAGCAAGGATAGTCTTCAGGGTCCCTTGATGATGAATCCGAAGCCAAAATAAGAAAGCCCAAGTTTGCTTGGAGATTATGGTCCGTGAACTAGCTTGATGACCATGTCGAAAATTTTTTTGAATCCGATTGACTTCAAACTAAGCAAGGATAGTCTTCAGGGTCCCTTGATGATGAATCCGAAAGCCAAAATAAGAAGCCCAAGTTTGCTTGGAGATTATGGTCCGTGAACTAGCTTGATGACCATGTCGAAAATTTTTTGAATCCGATTGACTTCAAACTAAGCAAGGATAGTCTTCAGGTCCCTTGATGATGAATCCGAAAGCCAAAATAAGAAATCCAATTTTGCTTGGAGATTATGGCCTAGTCTTCCAAGGTCCCTTGATGATGAATCCGAAAGCCAAAATAAGAAAGCCCAAGTTTGCTTGGAGATTATGGTCCGTGAACTAGCTTGATGACCATGTCGAAAAAATTTTTGAATCCGATTGACTTCAAACTAAGCAAGGATAGTCTTCAGGTCCCTTGATGATGAATCCGAAAGCCAAATAAGAAAGCCCAAGTTTGCTTGGAGATTATGGTCCGTGAACTAGCTTGATGACCATGTCGAAAAATTTTTTTGAATCCGATTGACTTCAAACTAAGCAAGGATAGTCTTCAGGGTCCCTTGATGATGAATCCGAAAGCCAAAATAAGAAAGCCCAAGTTTGCTTGGAGATTATGGTCCGTGAACTAGCTTGATGACCATGTCGAAAATTTTTTTGAATCCGATTGACTTCAAACTAAGCAAGGATAGTCTTCAGGTCCCTTGATGATGAATCCGAAAGCCAAAATAAAAAGCCCAAGTTTGCTTGGAGATTATGGTCCGTGAACTAGCTTGATGACCATGTCGAAAATTTTTTGAATCCGATTGACTTCAAACTAAGCAAGGATAGTCTTCAGGGCCCTTGATGATGAATCCGAAAGCCAAAATAAGAAAGCCCAAGTTTGCTTGGAGATTATGGTCCGTGAACTAGCTTGATGACCATGTCGAAAATTTTTTTGAATCCGATTGACTTCAAACTAAGCAGGATAGTCTTCAGGGTCCCTTGATGATGAATCCGAAAGCCAAAATAAGAAAGCCCAAGTTTGCTTGGAGATTATGGTCCGTGAACTAGCTTGATGACCATGTCGAAAATTTTTTTGAATCCGATTGACTTCAAACTAAGCAAGGATAGTCTTCAGGGTCCCTTGATGATGAATCCGAAAGCCAAAATAAGAAAGCCCAAGTTTGCTTGGAGATTATGGTCCGTGAACTAGCTTGATGACCATGTCGAAAATTTTTTTGAATCCGATTGACTTCAATAAGCAAGGATAGTCTTCAGGGTCCCTTGATGATGAATCCGAAAGCCAAAATAAGAAGCCCAAGTTTGCTTGGAGATTATGGTCCGTGAACTAGCTTGATGACCATGTCGAAAAATTTTTGAATCCGATTGACTTCAAACTAAGCAAGGATAGTCTTCAAGGTCCCTTGATGATGAATCCGAAAGCCAAAATAAAAAGCCCAAGTTTGCTTGGAGATTATGGTCCGTGAACTAGCTTGATGACCATGTCGAAAATTTTTTTGAATCCGATTGACTTCAAACTAAGCAAGGATAGTCTTCAGGGTCCCTTGATGATGAATCCGAAAGCCAAAATAAGAAAGCCCAAGTTTGCTTGGAGATTATGGTCCGTGAACTAGCTTGATGACCATGTCGAAAATTTTTTTGAATCCGATTGACTTCAAACTAAGCAAGGATAGTCTTCAAGGTCCCTTGATGATGAATCCGAAAGCCAAAATAAGAAAGCCCAAGTTTGCTTGGAGATTATGGTCCGTGAACTAGCTTGATGACCATGTCGAAATTTTTTTGAATCCGATTGACTTCAAACTAAGCAAGGATAGTCTTCAGGGTCCCTTGATGATGAATCCGAAAGCCAAAATAAGAAAGCCCAAGTTTGCTTGGAGATTATGGTCCGTGAACTAGCTTGATGACCATGTCGAAAATTTTTTTGAATCCGATTGACTTCAAACTAAGCAAGGATAGTCTTCAGGTCCCTTGATGATGAATCCGAAAGCCAAAATAAGAAAGCCCAAGTTTGCTTGGAGATTATGGTCCGTGAACTAGCTTGATGACCATGTCGAAAAAATTTTTGAATCCGATTGACTTCAAACTAAGCAAGGATAGTCTTCAGGGTCCCTTGATGATGAATCCGAAAGCCAAAATAAGAAAGCCCAAGTTTGCTTGGAGATTATGGTCCGGGAACTAGCTTGATGACCATGTCGAAAATTTTTTTGAATCCGATTGACTTCAAACTAAGCAAGGATAGTCTTCAGGGTCCCTTGATGATGAATCCGAAAGCCAAAATAAGAAAGCCCAAGTTTGCTTGGAGATTATGGTCCGTGAACTAGCTTGATGACCATGTCGAAAAATTTTTTGAATCCGATTGACTTCAAACTAAGCAAGGATAGTCTTCAGGGTCCCTTGATGATGAATCCGAAAGCCAAAATAAAAAAATCCCAAGTTTGCTTGAGATATGGCCTAGTCTTTCAAGGTCCCTTGATGATGAATCCGAAAGCCAAAATAAGAAAGCCCAAGTTTGCTTGGAGATTATGGTCCGGGAACTAGCTTGATGACCATGTCGAAAAATTTTTTGAATCCGATTGACTTCAAACTAAGCAAGGATAGTCTTCAGGGTCCCTTGATGATGAATCCGAAAGCCAAAATAAGAAAGCCCAAGTTTGCTTGGAGATTATGGTCCGTGAACTAGCTTGATGACCATGTCGAAAATTTTTTGAATCCGATTGACTTCAAACTAAGCAGGATAGTCTTCAGGTCCCTTGATGATGAATCCGAAAGCCAAAATAAGAAAGCCCAAGTTTGCTTGGAGATTATGGTCCGTGAACTAGCTTGATGACCATGTCGAAATTTTTTTGAATCCGATTGACTTCAAACTAAGCAAGGATAGTCTTCAGGGTCCCTTGATGATGAATCCGAAAGCCAAAATAAGAAGCCCAAGTTTGCTTGGAGATTATGGTCCGTGAACTAGCTTGATGACCATGTCGAAAAATTTTTGAATCCGATTGACTTCAAACTAAGCAAGGATAGTCTTCAAGGTCCCTTGATGATGAATCCGAAAGCCAAAATAAGAAAGCCCAAGTTTGCTTGGAGATTATGGTCCGTGAACTAGCTTGATGACCATGTCGAAAATTTTTTTGAATCCGATTGACTTCAAACTAAGCAAGGATAGTCTTCAGGTCCTTGATGATGAATCCGAAAGCCAAAATAAGAAAGCCCAAGTTTGCTTGGAGATTATGGTCCGTGAACTAGCTTGATGACCATGTCGAAAAATTTTTGAATCCGATTGACTTCAAACTAAGCAAGGATAGTCTTCAGGGTCCCTTGATGATGAATCCGAAAGCCAAAATAAGAAAGCCCAAGTTTGCTTGGAGATTATGGTCCGTGAACTAGCTTGATGACCATGTCGAAAAAATTTTTGAATCCGATTGACTTCAAACTAAGCAAGGATAGTCTTCAGGGTCCCTTGATGATGAATCCGAAAGCCAAAATAAGAAAGCCCAAGTTTGCTTGGAGATTATGGTCCGTGAACTAGCTTGATGACCATGTCGAAAATTTTTTTGAATCCGATTGACTTCAAACTAAGCAAGGATAGTCTTCAGGGTCCCTTGATGATGAATCCGAAAGCCAAAATAAGAAAGCCCAAGTTTGCTTGGAGATTATGGTCCGTGAACTAGCTTGATGACCATGTCGAAAATTTTTTTGAATCCGATTGACTTCAAACTAAGCAAGGATAGTCTTCAGGGTCCCTTGATGATGAATCCGAAAGCCAAAATAAGAAAGCCCAAGTTTGCTTGGAGATTATGGTCCGGGAACTAGCTTGATGACCATGTCGAAAAATTTTTTGAATCCGATTGACTTCAAACTAAGCAAGGATAGTCTTCAGGTCCCTTGATGATGAATCCGAAAGCCAAAATAAGAAAAAAAATCCAAGTTTGCTTGGAGATTATGGCCTAGTCTTCAAGGTCCCTTGATGATGAATCCGAAAGCCAAAATAAGAAAGCCCAAGTTTGCTTGGAGATTATGGTCCGTGAACTAGCTTGATGACCATGTCGAAAAATTTTTGAATCCGATTGACTTCAAACTAAGCAAGGATAGTCTTCAGGGTCCCTTGATGATGAATCCGAAAGCCAAAATAAGAAAGCCCAAGTTTGCTTGGAGATTATGGTCCGTGAACTAGCTTGATGACCATGTCGAAAATTTTTTGAATCCGATTGACTTCAAACTAAGCAAGGATAGTCTTCAGGGTCCCTTGATGATGAATCCGAAAGCCAAAATAAGAAAGCCCAAGTTTGCTTGGAGATTATGGTCCGTGAACTAGCTTGATGACCATGTCGAAAAATTTTTTGAATCCGATTGACTTCAAACTAAGCAAGGATAGTCTTCAAGGTCCCTTGATGATGAATCCGAAAGCCAAAATAAAAAATCCCAAGTTTGCTTGGAGATTATGGCCTAGTCTTCAAGGTCCCTTGATGATGAATCCGAAAGCCAAAATAAGAAAGCCCAAGTTTGCTTGGAGATTATGGTCCGGGAACTAGCTTGATGACCATGTCGAAAAATTTTTGAATCCGATTGACTTCAAACTAAGCAAGGATAGTCTTCAGGGTCCCTTGATGATGAATCCGAAAGCCAAAATAAGAAAGCCCAAGTTTGCTTGGAGATTATGGTCCGTGAACTAGCTTGATGACCATGTCGAAAAATTTTTTGAATCCGATTGACTTCAAACTAAGCTAGGATAGTCTTCAGGGTCCCTTGATGATGAATCCGAAAGCCAAAATAAGAAAGCCCAAGTTTGCTTGGAGATTATGGTCCGTGAACTAGCTTGATGACCATGTCGAAAAATTTTTTGAATCCGATTGACTTCAAACTAAGCAAGGATAGTCTTCAGGGTCCCTTGATGATGAATCCGAAAGCCAAAATAAGAAAGCCCAAGTTTGCTTGGAGATTATGGTCCGTGAACTAGCTTGATGACCATGTCGAAAAATTTTTTGAATCCGATTGACTTCAAACTAAGCAAGGATAGTCTTCAGGGTCCCTTGATGATGAATCCGAAAGCCAAAATAAGAAAGCCCAAGTTTGCTTGGAGATTATGGTCCGTGAACTAGCTTGATGACCATGTCGAAAATTTTTTTGAATCCGATTGACTTCAAACTAAGCAAGGATAGTCTTCAGGGTCCCTTGATGATGAATCCGAAAGCCAAAATAAGAAAGCCCAAGTTTGCTTGGAGATTATGGTCCGTGAACTAGCTTGATGACCATGTCGAAAATTTTTTGAATCCGATTGACTTCAAACTAAGCAAGGATAGTCTTCAGGGTCCCTTGATGATGAATCCGAAAGCCAAAATAAGAAAGCCCAAGTTTGCTTGGAGATTATGGTCCGTGAACTAGCTTGATGACCATGTCGAAAAATTTTTTGAATCCGATTGACTTCAAACTAAGCAAGGATAGTCTTCAGGGTCCCTTGATGATGAATCCGAAAGCCAAAATAAGAAAGCCCAAGTTTGCTTGGAGATTATGGTCCGTGAACTAGCTTGATGACCATGTCGAAAATTTTTTGAATCCGATTGACTTCAAACTAAGCTAGGATAGTCTTCAGGGTCCCTTGATGATGAATCCGAAAGCCAAAATAAGAAAGCCCAAGTTTGCTTGGAGATTATGGTCCGTGAACTAGCTTGATGACCATGTCGAAAATTTTTTTGAATCCGATTGACTTCAAACTAAGCAAGGATAGTCTTCAGGGTCCCTTGATGATGAATCCGAAAGCCAAAATAAGAAAGCCCAAGTTTGCTTGGAGATTATGGTCCGTGAACTAGCTTGATGACCATGTCGAAAAAATTTTTGAATCCGATTGACTTCAAACTAAGCTAGGATAGTCTTCAAGGTCCCTTGATGATGAATCCGAAAGCCAAAATAAAAATCCCAAGTTTGCTTGGAGATTATGGCCTAGTCTTCAAGGTCCCTTGATGATGAATCCGAAAGCCAAAATAAGAAAGCCCAAGTTTGCTTGGAGATTATGGTCCGGGAACTAGCTTGATGACCATGTCGAAAAAATTTTTGAATCCGATTGACTTCAAACTAAGCAAGGATAGTCTTCAGGGTCCCTTGATGATGAATCCGAAAGCCAAAATAAGAAAGCCCAAGTTTGCTTGGAGATTATGGTCCGTGAACTAGCTTGATGACCATGTCGAAAATTTTTTGAATCCGATTGACTTCAAACTAAGCAAGGATAGTCTTCAGGGTCCCTTGATGATGAATCCGAAAGCCAAAATAAGAAAGCCCAAGTTTGCTTGGAGATTATGGTCCGTGAACTAGCTTGATGACCATGTCGAAAAATTTTTTGAATCCGATTGACTTCAAACTAAGCAAGGATAGTCTTCAGGGTCCCTTGATGATGAATCCGAAAGCCAAAATAAGAAAGCCCAAGTTTGCTTGGAGATTATGGTCCGTGAACTAGCTTGATGACCATGTCGAAAATTTTTTGAATCCGATTGACTTCAAACTAAGCAAGGATAGTCTTCAGGGTCCCTTGATGATGAATCCGAAAGCCAAAATAAGAAAGCCCAAGTTTGCTTGGAGATTATGGTCCGTGAACTAGCTTGATGACCATGTCGAAAAATTTTTTGAATCCGATTGACTTCAAACTAAGCAAGGATAGTCTTCAGGGTCCCTTGATGATGAATCCGAAAGCCAAAATAAGAAAGCCCAAGTTTGCTTGGAGATTATGGTCCGTGAACTAGCTTGATGACCATGTCGAAAATTTTTTGAATCCGATTGACTTCAAACTAAGCAAGGATAGTCTTCAGGGTCCCTTGATGATGAATCCGAAAGCCAAAATAAGAAAGCCCAAGTTTGCTTGGAGATTATGGTCCGTGAACTAGCTTGATGACCATGTCGAAAATTTTTTGAATCCGATTGACTTCAAACTAAGCAAGGATAGTCTTCAGGGTCCCTTGATGATGAATCCGAAAGCCAAAATAAGAAAGCCCAAGTTTGCTTGGAGATTATGGTCCGTGAACTAGCTTGATGACCATGTCGAAAAATTTTTTGAATCCGATTGACTTCAAACTAAGCAAGGATAGTCTTCAGGGTCCCTTGATGATGAATCCGAAAGCCAAAATAAGAAAGCCCAAGTTTGCTTGGAGATTATGGTCCGTGAACTAGCTTGATGACCATGTCGAAAATTTTTTTGAATCCGATTGACTTCAAACTAAGCAAGGATAGTCTTCAGGGTCCCTTGATGATGAATCCGAAAGCCAAAATAAGAAAGCCCAAGTTTGCTTGGAGATTATGGTCCGTGAACTAGCTTGATGACCATGTCGAAAATTTTTTTGAATCCGATTGACTTCAAACTAAGCAAGGATAGTCTTCAGGGTCCCTTGATGATGAATCCGAAAGCCAAAATAAGAAAGCCCAAGTTTGCTTGGAGATTATGGTCCGTGAACTAGCTTGATGACCATGTCGAAAATTTTTTTGAATCCGATTGACTTCAAACTAAGCAAGGATAGTCTTCAGGGTCCCTTGATGATGAATCCGAAAGCCAAAATAAGAAAGCCCAAGTTTGCTTGGAGATTATGGTCCGTGAACTAGCTTGATGACCATGTCGAAAAATTTTTTGAATCCGATTGACTTCAAACTAAGCAAGGATAGTCTTCAGGGTCCCTTGATGATGAATCCGAAAGCCAAAATAAGAAAGCCCAAGTTTGCTTGGAGATTATGGTCCGTGAACTAGCTTGATGACCATGTCGAAAAATTTTTTGAATCCGATTGACTTCAAACTAAGCAAGGATAGTCTTCAGGGTCCCTTGATGATGAATCCGAAAGCCAAAATAAGAAAGCCCAAGTTTGCTTGGAGATTATGGTCCGTGAACTAGCTTGATGACCATGTCGAAAATTTTTTGAATCCGATTGACTTCAAACTAAGCAAGGATAGTCTTCAGGGTCCCTTGATGATGAATCCGAAAGCCAAAATAAGAAAGCCCAAGTTTGCTTGGAGATTATGGTCCGTGAACTAGCTTGATGACCATGTCGAAAAATTTTTTGAATCCGATTGACTTCAAACTAAGCAAGGATAGTCTTCAGGGTCCCTTGATGATGAATCCGAAAGCCAAAATAAGAAAGCCCAAGTTTGCTTGGAGATTATGGTCCGTGAACTAGCTTGATGACCATGTCGAAAAATTTTTTGAATCCGATTGACTTCAAACTAAGCAAGGATAGTCTTCAGGGTCCCTTGATGATGAATCCGAAAGCCAAAATAAGAAAGCCCAAGTTTGCTTGGAGATTATGGTCCGTGAACTAGCTTGATGACCATGTCGAAAATTTTTTTGAATCCGATTGACTTCAAACTAAGCAAGGATAGTCTTCAGGGTCCCTTGATGATGAATCCGAAAGCCAAAATAAGAAAGCCCAAGTTTGCTTGGAGATTATGGTCCGTGAACTAGCTTGATGACCATGTCGAAAATTTTTTGAATCCGATTGACTTCAAACTAAGCAAGGATAGTCTTCAGGGTCCCTTGATGATGAATCCGAAAGCCAAAATAAGAAAGCCCAAGTTTGCTTGGAGATTATGGTCCGTGAACTAGCTTGATGACCATGTCGAAAATTTTTTTGAATCCGATTGACTTCAAACTAAGCAAGGATAGTCTTCAGGGTCCCTTGATGATGAATCCGAAAGCCAAAATAAGAAAGCCCAAGTTTGCTTGGAGATTATGGTCCGTGAACTAGCTTGATGACCATGTCGAAAATTTTTTTGAATCCGATTGACTTCAAACTAAGCAAGGATAGTCTTCAGGGTCCCTTGATGATGAATCCGAAAGCCAAAATAAGAAAGCCCAAGTTTGCTTGGAGATTATGGTCCGTGAACTAGCTTGATGACCATGTCGAAAATTTTTTTGAATCCGATTGACTTCAAACTAAGCAAGGATAGTCTTCAGGGTCCCTTGATGATGAATCCGAAAGCCAAAATAAGAAAGCCCAAGTTTGCTTGGAGATTATGGTCCGTGAACTAGCTTGATGACCATGTCGAAAATTTTTTGAATCCGATTGACTTCAAACTAAGCAAGGATAGTCTTCAGGGTCCCTTGATGATGAATCCGAAAGCCAAAATAAGAAAGCCCAAGTTTGCTTGGAGATTATGGTCCGTGAACTAGCTTGATGACCATGTCGAAAATTTTTTGAATCCGATTGACTTCAAACTAAGCAAGGATAGTCTTCAGGGTCCCTTGATGATGAATCCGAAAGCCAAAATAAGAAAGCCCAAGTTTGCTTGGAGATTATGGTCCGTGAACTAGCTTGATGACCATGTCGAAAAATTTTTTGAATCCGATTGACTTCAAACTAAGCAAGGATAGTCTTCAGGGTCCCTTGATGATGAATCCGAAAGCCAAAATAAGAAAGCCCAAGTTTGCTTGGAGATTATGGTCCGTGAACTAGCTTGATGACCATGTCGAAAAATTTTTTGAATCCGATTGACTTCAAACTAAGCAAGGATAGTCTTCAGGGTCCCTTGATGATGAATCCGAAAGCCAAAATAAGAAAGCCCAAGTTTGCTTGGAGATTATGGTCCGTGAACTAGCTTGATGACCATGTCGAAAATTTTTTGAATCCGATTGACTTCAAACTAAGCAAGGATAGTCTTCAGGGTCCCTTGATGATGAATCCGAAAGCCAAAATAAGAAAGCCCAAGTTTGCTTGGAGATTATGGTCCGTGAACTAGCTTGATGACCATGTCGAAAATTTTTTGAATCCGATTGACTTCAAACTAAGCAAGGATAGTCTTCAGGGTCCCTTGATGATGAATCCGAAAGCCAAAATAAGAAAGCCCAAGTTTGCTTGGAGATTATGGTCCGTGAACTAGCTTGATGACCATGTCGAAAATTTTTGAATCCGATTGACTTCAAACTAAGCAAGGATAGTCTTCAGGGTCCCTTGATGATGAATCCGAAAGCCAAAATAAGAAAGCCCAAGTTTGCTTGGAGATTATGGTCCGTGAACTAGCTTGATGACCATGTCGAAAATTTTTTTGAATCCGATTGACTTCAAACTAAGCAAGGATAGTCTTCAGGGTCCCTTGATGATGAATCCGAAAGCCAAAATAAGAAAGCCCAAGTTTGCTTGGAGATTATGGTCCGTGAACTAGCTTGATGACCATGTCGAAAATTTTTTTGAATCCGATTGACTTCAAACTAAGCAAGGATAGTCTTCAGGGTCCCTTGATGATGAATCCGAAAGCCAAAATAAGAAAGCCCAAGTTTGCTTGGAGATTATGGTCCGTGAACTAGCTTGATGACCATGTCGAAAATTTTTTGAATCCGATTGACTTCAAACTAAGCAAGGATAGTCTTCAGGGTCCCTTGATGATGAATCCGAAAGCCAAAATAAGAAAGCCCAAGTTTGCTTGGAGATTATGGTCCGTGAACTAGCTTGATGACCATGTCGAAAATTTTTTGAATCCGATTGACTTCAAACTAAGCAAGGATAGTCTTCAGGGTCCCTTGATGATGAATCCGAAAGCCAAAATAAGAAAGCCCAAGTTTGCTTGGAGATTATGGTCCGTGAACTAGCTTGATGACCATGTCGAAAAATTTTTTGAATCCGATTGACTTCAAACTAAGCAAGGATAGTCTTCAGGGTCCCTTGATGATGAATCCGAAAGCCAAAATAAGAAAGCCCAAGTTTGCTTGGAGATTATGGTCCGTGAACTAGCTTGATGACCATGTCGAAAAATTTTTTGAATCCGATTGACTTCAAACTAAGCAAGGATAGTCTTCAGGGTCCCTTGATGATGAATCCGAAAGCCAAAATAAGAAAGCCCAAGTTTGCTTGGAGATTATGGTCCGTGAACTAGCTTGATGACCATGTCGAAAATTTTTTTGAATCCGATTGACTTCAAACTAAGCAAGGATAGTCTTCAGGGTCCCTTGATGATGAATCCGAAAGCCAAAATAAGAAAGCCCAAGTTTGCTTGGAGATTATGGTCCGTGAACTAGCTTGATGACCATGTCGAAAAATTTTTGAATCCGATTGACTTCAAACTAAGCAAGGATAGTCTTCAGGGTCCCTTGATGATGAATCCGAAAGCCAAAATAAGAAAGCCCAAGTTTGCTTGGAGATTATGGTCCGTGAACTAGCTTGATGACCATGTCGAAAATTTTTTGAATCCGATTGACTTCAAACTAAGCAAGGATAGTCTTCAGGGTCCCTTGATGATGAATCCGAAAGCCAAAATAAGAAAGCCCAAGTTTGCTTGGAGATTATGGTCCGTGAACTAGCTTGATGACCATGTCGAAAATTTTTGAATCCGATTGACTTCAAACTAAGCAAGGATAGTCTTCAGGGTCCCTTGATGATGAATCCGAAAGCCAAAATAAGAAAGCCCAAGTTTGCTTGGAGATTATGGTCCGTGAACTAGCTTGATGACCATGTCGAAAATTTTTTTGAATCCGATTGACTTCAAACTAAGCAAGGATAGTCTTCAGGGTCCCTTGATGATGAATCCGAAAGCCAAAATAAGAAAGCCCAAGTTTGCTTGGAGATTATGGTCCGTGAACTAGCTTGATGACCATGTCGAAAAATTTTTGAATCCGATTGACTTCAAACTAAGCAAGGATAGTCTTCAGGGTCCCTTGATGATGAATCCGAAAGCCAAAATAAGAAAGCCCAAGTTTGCTTGGAGATTATGGTCCGTGAACTAGCTTGATGACCATGTCGAAAATTTTTTGAATCCGATTGACTTCAAACTAAGCAAGGATAGTCTTCAGGGTCCCTTGATGATGAATCCGAAAGCCAAAATAAGAAAGCCCAAGTTTGCTTGGAGATTATGGTCCGTGAACTAGCTTGATGACCATGTCGAAAAATTTTTTGAATCCGATTGACTTCAAACTAAGCAAGGATAGTCTTCAGGGTCCCTTGATGATGAATCCGAAAGCCAAAATAAGAAAGCCCAAGTTTGCTTGGAGATTATGGTCCGTGAACTAGCTTGATGACCATGTCGAAAATTTTTTTGAATCCGATTGACTTCAAACTAAGCAAGGATAGTCTTCAGGGTCCCTTGATGATGAATCCGAAAGCCAAAATAAGAAAGCCCAAGTTTGCTTGGAGATTATGGTCCGTGAACTAGCTTGATGACCATGTCGAAAATTTTTTGAATCCGATTGACTTCAAACTAAGCAAGGATAGTCTTCAGGGTCCCTTGATGATGAATCCGAAAGCCAAAATAAGAAAGCCCAAGTTTGCTTGGAGATTATGGTCCGTGAACTAGCTTGATGACCATGTCGAAAATTTTTTTGAATCCGATTGACTTCAAACTAAGCAAGGATAGTCTTCAGGGTCCCTTGATGATGAATCCGAAAGCCAAAATAAGAAAGCCCAAGTTTGCTTGGAGATTATGGTCCGTGAACTAGCTTGATGACCATGTCGAAAAATTTTTTGAATCCGATTGACTTCAAACTAAGCAAGGATAGTCTTCAGGGTCCCTTGATGATGAATCCGAAAGCCAAAATAAGAAAGCCCAAGTTTGCTTGGAGATTATGGTCCGTGAACTAGCTTGATGACCATGTCGAAAAATTTTTGAATCCGATTGACTTCAAACTAAGCAAGGATAGTCTTCAGGGTCCCTTGATGATGAATCCGAAAGCCAAAATAAGAAAGCCCAAGTTTGCTTGGAGATTATGGTCCGTGAACTAGCTTGATGACCATGTCGAAAAATTTTTTGAATCCGATTGACTTCAAACTAAGCAAGGATAGTCTTCAGGGTCCCTTGATGATGAATCCGAAAGCCAAAATAAGAAAGCCCAAGTTTGCTTGGAGATTATGGTCCGTGAACTAGCTTGATGACCATGTCGAAAAATTTTTTGAATCCGATTGACTTCAAACTAAGCAAGGATAGTCTTCAGGGTCCCTTGATGATGAATCCGAAAGCCAAAATAAGAAAGCCCAAGTTTGCTTGGAGATTATGGTCCGTGAACTAGCTTGATGACCATGTCGAAAAATTTTTTGAATCCGATTGACTTCAAACTAAGCAAGGATAGTCTTCAGGGTCCCTTGATGATGAATCCGAAAGCCAAAATAAGAAAGCCCAAGTTTGCTTGGAGATTATGGTCCGTGAACTAGCTTGATGACCATGTCGAAAAATTTTTTGAATCCGATTGACTTCAAACTAAGCAAGGATAGTCTTCAGGGTCCCTTGATGATGAATCCGAAAGCCAAAATAAGAAAGCCCAAGTTTGCTTGGAGATTATGGTCCGTGAACTAGCTTGATGACCATGTCGAAAATTTTTTGAATCCGATTGACTTCAAACTAAGCAAGGATAGTCTTCAGGGTCCCTTGATGATGAATCCGAAAGCCAAAATAAGAAAGCCCAAGTTTGCTTGGAGATTATGGTCCGTGAACTAGCTTGATGACCATGTCGAAAATTTTTTTGAATCCGATTGACTTCAAACTAAGCAAGGATAGTCTTCAGGGTCCCTTGATGATGAATCCGAAAGCCAAAATAAGAAAGCCCAAGTTTGCTTGGAGATTATGGTCCGTGAACTAGCTTGATGACCATGTCGAAAATTTTTTGAATCCGATTGACTTCAAACTAAGCAAGGATAGTCTTCAGGGTCCCTTGATGATGAATCCGAAAGCCAAAATAAGAAAGCCCAAGTTTGCTTGGAGATTATGGTCCGTGAACTAGCTTGATGACCATGTCGAAAATTTTTTTGAATCCGATTGACTTCAAACTAAGCAAGGATAGTCTTCAGGGTCCCTTGATGATGAATCCGAAAGCCAAAATAAGAAAGCCCAAGTTTGCTTGGAGATTATGGTCCGTGAACTAGCTTGATGACCATGTCGAAAATTTTTTGAATCCGATTGACTTCAAACTAAGCAAGGATAGTCTTCAGGGTCCCTTGATGATGAATCCGAAAGCCAAAATAAGAAAGCCCAAGTTTGCTTGGAGATTATGGTCCGTGAACTAGCTTGATGACCATGTCGAAAAATTTTTGAATCCGATTGACTTCAAACTAAGCAAGGATAGTCTTCAGGGTCCCTTGATGATGAATCCGAAAGCCAAAATAAGAAAGCCCAAGTTTGCTTGGAGATTATGGTCCGTGAACTAGCTTGATGACCATGTCGAAAATTTTTTTGAATCCGATTGACTTCAAACTAAGCAAGGATAGTCTTCAGGGTCCCTTGATGATGAATCCGAAAGCCAAAATAAGAAAGCCCAAGTTTGCTTGGAGATTATGGTCCGTGAACTAGCTTGATGACCATGTCGAAAAATTTTTTGAATCCGATTGACTTCAAACTAAGCAAGGATAGTCTTCAGGGTCCCTTGATGATGAATCCGAAAGCCAAAATAAGAAAGCCCAAGTTTGCTTGGAGATTATGGTCCGTGAACTAGCTTGATGACCATGTCGAAAATTTTTTTGAATCCGATTGACTTCAAACTAAGCAAGGATAGTCTTCAGGGTCCCTTGATGATGAATCCGAAAGCCAAAATAAGAAAGCCCAAGTTTGCTTGGAGATTATGGTCCGTGAACTAGCTTGATGACCATGTCGAAAATTTTTTGAATCCGATTGACTTCAAACTAAGCAAGGATAGTCTTCAGGGTCCCTTGATGATGAATCCGAAAGCCAAAATAAGAAAGCCCAAGTTTGCTTGGAGATTATGGTCCGTGAACTAGCTTGATGACCATGTCGAAAATTTTTTGAATCCGATTGACTTCAAACTAAGCAAGGATAGTCTTCAGGGTCCCTTGATGATGAATCCGAAAGCCAAAATAAGAAAGCCCAAGTTTGCTTGGAGATTATGGTCCGTGAACTAGCTTGATGACCATGTCGAAAATTTTTGAATCCGATTGACTTCAAACTAAGCAAGGATAGTCTTCAGGGTCCCTTGATGATGAATCCGAAAGCCAAAATAAGAAAGCCCAAGTTTGCTTGGAGATTATGGTCCGTGAACTAGCTTGATGACCATGTCGAAAATTTTTTGAATCCGATTGACTTCAAACTAAGCAAGGATAGTCTTCAGGGTCCCTTGATGATGAATCCGAAAGCCAAAATAAGAAAGCCCAAGTTTGCTTGGAGATTATGGTCCGTGAACTAGCTTGATGACCATGTCGAAAATTTTTTGAATCCGATTGACTTCAAACTAAGCAAGGATAGTCTTCAGGGTCCCTTGATGATGAATCCGAAAGCCAAAATAAGAAAGCCCAAGTTTGCTTGGAGATTATGGTCCGTGAACTAGCTTGATGACCATGTCGAAAATTTTTTGAATCCGATTGACTTCAAACTAAGCAAGGATAGTCTTCAGGGTCCCTTGATGATGAATCCGAAAGCCAAAATAAGAAAGCCCAAGTTTGCTTGGAGATTATGGTCCGTGAACTAGCTTGATGACCATGTCGAAAATTTTTTGAATCCGATTGACTTCAAACTAAGCAAGGATAGTCTTCAGGGTCCCTTGATGATGAATCCGAAAGCCAAAATAAGAAAGCCCAAGTTTGCTTGGAGATTATGGTCCGTGAACTAGCTTGATGACCATGTCGAAAATTTTTTGAATCCGATTGACTTCAAACTAAGCAAGGATAGTCTTCAGGGTCCCTTGATGATGAATCCGAAAGCCAAAATAAGAAAGCCCAAGTTTGCTTGGAGATTATGGTCCGTGAACTAGCTTGATGACCATGTCGAAAAATTTTTGAATCCGATTGACTTCAAACTAAGCAAGGATAGTCTTCAGGGTCCCTTGATGATGAATCCGAAAGCCAAAATAAGAAAGCCCAAGTTTGCTTGGAGATTATGGTCCGTGAACTAGCTTGATGACCATGTCGAAAAATTTTTTGAATCCGATTGACTTCAAACTAAGCAAGGATAGTCTTCAGGGTCCCTTGATGATGAATCCGAAAGCCAAAATAAGAAAGCCCAAGTTTGCTTGGAGATTATGGTCCGTGAACTAGCTTGATGACCATGTCGAAAATTTTTTGAATCCGATTGACTTCAAACTAAGCAAGGATAGTCTTCAGGGTCCCTTGATGATGAATCCGAAAGCCAAAATAAGAAAGCCCAAGTTTGCTTGGAGATTATGGTCCGTGAACTAGCTTGATGACCATGTCGAAAAATTTTTTGAATCCGATTGACTTCAAACTAAGCAAGGATAGTCTTCAGGGTCCCTTGATGATGAATCCGAAAGCCAAAATAAGAAAGCCCAAGTTTGCTTGGAGATTATGGTCCGTGAACTAGCTTGATGACCATGTCGAAAAATTTTTGAATCCGATTGACTTCAAACTAAGCAAGGATAGTCTTCAGGGTCCCTTGATGATGAATCCGAAAGCCAAAATAAGAAAGCCCAAGTTTGCTTGGAGATTATGGTCCGTGAACTAGCTTGATGACCATGTCGAAAATTTTTTTGAATCCGATTGACTTCAAACTAAGCAAGGATAGTCTTCAGGGTCCCTTGATGATGAATCCGAAAGCCAAAATAAGAAAGCCCAAGTTTGCTTGGAGATTATGGTCCGTGAACTAGCTTGATGACCATGTCGAAAATTTTTTTGAATCCGATTGACTTCAAACTAAGCAAGGATAGTCTTCAGGGTCCCTTGATGATGAATCCGAAAGCCAAAATAAGAAAGCCCAAGTTTGCTTGGAGATTATGGTCCGTGAACTAGCTTGATGACCATGTCGAAAATTTTTTTGAATCCGATTGACTTCAAACTAAGCAAGGATAGTCTTCAGGGTCCCTTGATGATGAATCCGAAAGCCAAAATAAGAAAGCCCAAGTTTGCTTGGAGATTATGGTCCGTGAACTAGCTTGATGACCATGTCGAAAATTTTTTGAATCCGATTGACTTCAAACTAAGCAAGGATAGTCTTCAGGGTCCCTTGATGATGAATCCGAAAGCCAAAATAAGAAAGCCCAAGTTTGCTTGGAGATTATGGTCCGTGAACTAGCTTGATGACCATGTCGAAAAATTTTTTGAATCCGATTGACTTCAAACTAAGCAAGGATAGTCTTCAGGGTCCCTTGATGATGAATCCGAAAGCCAAAATAAGAAAGCCCAAGTTTGCTTGGAGATTATGGTCCGTGAACTAGCTTGATGACCATGTCGAAAATTTTTTGAATCCGATTGACTTCAAACTAAGCAAGGATAGTCTTCAGGGTCCCTTGATGATGAATCCGAAAGCCAAAATAAGAAAGCCCAAGTTTGCTTGGAGATTATGGTCCGTGAACTAGCTTGATGACCATGTCGAAAAATTTTTTGAATCCGATTGACTTCAAACTAAGCAAGGATAGTCTTCAGGGTCCCTTGATGATGAATCCGAAAGCCAAAATAAGAAAGCCCAAGTTTGCTTGGAGATTATGGTCCGTGAACTAGCTTGATGACCATGTCGAAAATTTTTTTGAATCCGATTGACTTCAAACTAAGCAAGGATAGTCTTCAGGGTCCCTTGATGATGAATCCGAAAGCCAAAATAAGAAAGCCCAAGTTTGCTTGGAGATTATGGTCCGTGAACTAGCTTGATGACCATGTCGAAAATTTTTTGAATCCGATTGACTTCAAACTAAGCAAGGATAGTCTTCAGGGTCCCTTGATGATGAATCCGAAAGCCAAAATAAGAAAGCCCAAGTTTGCTTGGAGATTATGGTCCGTGAACTAGCTTGATGACCATGTCGAAAATTTTTTTGAATCCGATTGACTTCAAACTAAGCAAGGATAGTCTTCAGGGTCCCTTGATGATGAATCCGAAAGCCAAAATAAGAAAGCCCAAGTTTGCTTGGAGATTATGGTCCGTGAACTAGCTTGATGACCATGTCGAAAATTTTTTTGAATCCGATTGACTTCAAACTAAGCAAGGATAGTCTTCAGGGTCCCTTGATGATGAATCCGAAAGCCAAAATAAGAAAGCCCAAGTTTGCTTGGAGATTATGGTCCGTGAACTAGCTTGATGACCATGTCGAAAATTTTTTGAATCCGATTGACTTCAAACTAAGCAAGGATAGTCTTCAGGGTCCCTTGATGATGAATCCGAAAGCCAAAATAAGAAAGCCCAAGTTTGCTTGGAGATTATGGTCCGTGAACTAGCTTGATGACCATGTCGAAAAATTTTTTGAATCCGATTGACTTCAAACTAAGCAAGGATAGTCTTCAGGGTCCCTTGATGATGAATCCGAAAGCCAAAATAAGAAAGCCCAAGTTTGCTTGGAGATTATGGTCCGTGAACTAGCTTGATGACCATGTCGAAAAATTTTTTGAATCCGATTGACTTCAAACTAAGCAAGGATAGTCTTCAGGGTCCCTTGATGATGAATCCGAAAGCCAAAATAAGAAAGCCCAAGTTTGCTTGGAGATTATGGTCCGTGAACTAGCTTGATGACCATGTCGAAAAATTTTTTGAATCCGATTGACTTCAAACTAAGCAAGGATAGTCTTCAGGGTCCCTTGATGATGAATCCGAAAGCCAAAATAAGAAAGCCCAAGTTTGCTTGGAGATTATGGTCCGTGAACTAGCTTGATGACCATGTCGAAAAATTTTTTGAATCCGATTGACTTCAAACTAAGCAAGGATAGTCTTCAGGGTCCCTTGATGATGAATCCGAAAGCCAAAATAAGAAAGCCCAAGTTTGCTTGGAGATTATGGTCCGTGAACTAGCTTGATGACCATGTCGAAAAATTTTTTGAATCCGATTGACTTCAAACTAAGCAAGGATAGTCTTCAGGGTCCCTTGATGATGAATCCGAAAGCCAAAATAAGAAAGCCCAAGTTTGCTTGGAGATTATGGTCCGTGAACTAGCTTGATGACCATGTCGAAAATTTTTTGAATCCGATTGACTTCAAACTAAGCAAGGATAGTCTTCAGGGTCCCTTGATGATGAATCCGAAAGCCAAAATAAGAAAGCCCAAGTTTGCTTGGAGATTATGGTCCGTGAACTAGCTTGATGACCATGTCGAAAATTTTTTGAATCCGATTGACTTCAAACTAAGCAAGGATAGTCTTCAGGGTCCCTTGATGATGAATCCGAAAGCCAAAATAAGAAAGCCCAAGTTTGCTTGGAGATTATGGTCCGTGAACTAGCTTGATGACCATGTCGAAAATTTTTTGAATCCGATTGACTTCAAACTAAGCAAGGATAGTCTTCAGGGTCCCTTGATGATGAATCCGAAAGCCAAAATAAGAAAGCCCAAGTTTGCTTGGAGATTATGGTCCGTGAACTAGCTTGATGACCATGTCGAAAATTTTTTGAATCCGATTGACTTCAAACTAAGCAAGGATAGTCTTCAGGGTCCCTTGATGATGAATCCGAAAGCCAAAATAAGAAAGCCCAAGTTTGCTTGGAGATTATGGTCCGTGAACTAGCTTGATGACCATGTCGAAAATTTTTTGAATCCGATTGACTTCAAACTAAGCAAGGATAGTCTTCAGGGTCCCTTGATGATGAATCCGAAAGCCAAAATAAGAAAGCCCAAGTTTGCTTGGAGATTATGGTCCGTGAACTAGCTTGATGACCATGTCGAAAATTTTTTGAATCCGATTGACTTCAAACTAAGCAAGGATAGTCTTCAGGGTCCCTTGATGATGAATCCGAAAGCCAAAATAAGAAAGCCCAAGTTTGCTTGGAGATTATGGTCCGTGAACTAGCTTGATGACCATGTCGAAAATTTTTTGAATCCGATTGACTTCAAACTAAGCAAGGATAGTCTTCAGGGTCCCTTGATGATGAATCCGAAAGCCAAAATAAGAAAGCCCAAGTTTGCTTGGAGATTATGGTCCGTGAACTAGCTTGATGACCATGTCGAAAAAATTTTTGAATCCGATTGACTTCAAACTAAGCAAGGATAGTCTTCAGGGTCCCTTGATGATGAATCCGAAAGCCAAAATAAGAAAGCCCAAGTTTGCTTGGAGATTATGGTCCGTGAACTAGCTTGATGACCATGTCGAAAAATTTTTTGAATCCGATTGACTTCAAACTAAGCAAGGATAGTCTTCAGGGTCCCTTGATGATGAATCCGAAAGCCAAAATAAGAAAGCCCAAGTTTGCTTGGAGATTATGGTCCGTGAACTAGCTTGATGACCATGTCGAAAATTTTTGAATCCGATTGACTTCAAACTAAGCAAGGATAGTCTTCAGGGTCCCTTGATGATGAATCCGAAAGCCAAAATAAGAAAGCCCAAGTTTGCTTGGAGATTATGGTCCGTGAACTAGCTTGATGACCATGTCGAAAATTTTTTTGAATCCGATTGACTTCAAACTAAGCAAGGATAGTCTTCAGGGTCCCTTGATGATGAATCCGAAAGCCAAAATAAGAAAGCCCAAGTTTGCTTGGAGATTATGGTCCGTGAACTAGCTTGATGACCATGTCGAAAATTTTTTGAATCCGATTGACTTCAAACTAAGCAAGGATAGTCTTCAGGGTCCCTTGATGATGAATCCGAAAGCCAAAATAAGAAAGCCCAAGTTTGCTTGGAGATTATGGTCCGTGAACTAGCTTGATGACCATGTCGAAAATTTTTTGAATCCGATTGACTTCAAACTAAGCAAGGATAGTCTTCAGGGTCCCTTGATGATGAATCCGAAAGCCAAAATAAGAAAGCCCAAGTTTGCTTGGAGATTATGGTCCGTGAACTAGCTTGATGACCATGTCGAAAAATTTTTTGAATCCGATTGACTTCAAACTAAGCAAGGATAGTCTTCAGGGTCCCTTGATGATGAATCCGAAAGCCAAAATAAGAAAGCCCAAGTTTGCTTGGAGATTATGGTCCGTGAACTAGCTTGATGACCATGTCGAAAATTTTTTTGAATCCGATTGACTTCAAACTAAGCAAGGATAGTCTTCAGGGTCCCTTGATGATGAATCCGAAAGCCAAAATAAGAAAGCCCAAGTTTGCTTGGAGATTATGGTCCGTGAACTAGCTTGATGACCATGTCGAAAATTTTTTGAATCCGATTGACTTCAAACTAAGCAAGGATAGTCTTCAGGGTCCCTTGATGATGAATCCGAAAGCCAAAATAAGAAAGCCCAAGTTTGCTTGGAGATTATGGTCCGTGAACTAGCTTGATGACCATGTCGAAAATTTTTTGAATCCGATTGACTTCAAACTAAGCAAGGATAGTCTTCAGGGTCCCTTGATGATGAATCCGAAAGCCAAAATAAGAAAGCCCAAGTTTGCTTGGAGATTATGGTCCGTGAACTAGCTTGATGACCATGTCGAAAAATTTTTTGAATCCGATTGACTTCAAACTAAGCAAGGATAGTCTTCAGGGTCCCTTGATGATGAATCCGAAAGCCAAAATAAGAAAGCCCAAGTTTGCTTGGAGATTATGGTCCGTGAACTAGCTTGATGACCATGTCGAAAATTTTTTTGAATCCGATTGACTTCAAACTAAGCAAGGATAGTCTTCAGGGTCCCTTGATGATGAATCCGAAAGCCAAAATAAGAAAGCCCAAGTTTGCTTGGAGATTATGGTCCGTGAACTAGCTTGATGACCATGTCGAAAATTTTTTGAATCCGATTGACTTCAAACTAAGCAAGGATAGTCTTCAGGGTCCCTTGATGATGAATCCGAAAGCCAAAATAAGAAAGCCCAAGTTTGCTTGGAGATTATGGTCCGTGAACTAGCTTGATGACCATGTCGAAAATTTTTTGAATCCGATTGACTTCAAACTAAGCAAGGATAGTCTTCAGGGTCCCTTGATGATGAATCCGAAAGCCAAAATAAGAAAGCCCAAGTTTGCTTGGAGATTATGGTCCGTGAACTAGCTTGATGACCATGTCGAAAATTTTTTGAATCCGATTGACTTCAAACTAAGCAAGGATAGTCTTCAGGGTCCCTTGATGATGAATCCGAAAGCCAAAATAAGAAAGCCCAAGTTTGCTTGGAGATTATGGTCCGTGAACTAGCTTGATGACCATGTCGAAAAAATTTTTGAATCCGATTGACTTCAAACTAAGCAAGGATAGTCTTCAGGGTCCCTTGATGATGAATCCGAAAGCCAAAATAAGAAAGCCCAAGTTTGCTTGGAGATTATGGTCCGTGAACTAGCTTGATGACCATGTCGAAAATTTTTTTGAATCCGATTGACTTCAAACTAAGCAAGGATAGTCTTCAGGGTCCCTTGATGATGAATCCGAAAGCCAAAATAAGAAAGCCCAAGTTTGCTTGGAGATTATGGTCCGTGAACTAGCTTGATGACCATGTCGAAAATTTTTTGAATCCGATTGACTTCAAACTAAGCAAGGATAGTCTTCAGGGTCCCTTGATGATGAATCCGAAAGCCAAAATAAGAAAGCCCAAGTTTGCTTGGAGATTATGGTCCGTGAACTAGCTTGATGACCATGTCGAAAATTTTTTTGAATCCGATTGACTTCAAACTAAGCAAGGATAGTCTTCAGGGTCCCTTGATGATGAATCCGAAAGCCAAAATAAGAAAGCCCAAGTTTGCTTGGAGATTATGGTCCGTGAACTAGCTTGATGACCATGTCGAAAATTTTTTTGAATCCGATTGACTTCAAACTAAGCAAGGATAGTCTTCAGGGTCCCTTGATGATGAATCCGAAAGCCAAAATAAGAAAGCCCAAGTTTGCTTGGAGATTATGGTCCGTGAACTAGCTTGATGACCATGTCGAAAAATTTTTTGAATCCGATTGACTTCAAACTAAGCAAGGATAGTCTTCAGGGTCCCTTGATGATGAATCCGAAAGCCAAAATAAGAAAGCCCAAGTTTGCTTGGAGATTATGGTCCGTGAACTAGCTTGATGACCATGTCGAAAAATTTTTGAATCCGATTGACTTCAAACTAAGCAAGGATAGTCTTCAGGGTCCCTTGATGATGAATCCGAAAGCCAAAATAAGAAAGCCCAAGTTTGCTTGGAGATTATGGTCCGTGAACTAGCTTGATGACCATGTCGAAAATTTTTTGAATCCGATTGACTTCAAACTAAGCAAGGATAGTCTTCAGGGTCCCTTGATGATGAATCCGAAAGCCAAAATAAGAAAGCCCAAGTTTGCTTGGAGATTATGGTCCGTGAACTAGCTTGATGACCATGTCGAAAAATTTTTGAATCCGATTGACTTCAAACTAAGCAAGGATAGTCTTCAGGGTCCCTTGATGATGAATCCGAAAGCCAAAATAAGAAAGCCCAAGTTTGCTTGGAGATTATGGTCCGTGAACTAGCTTGATGACCATGTCGAAAATTTTTTTGAATCCGATTGACTTCAAACTAAGCAAGGATAGTCTTCAGGGTCCCTTGATGATGAATCCGAAAGCCAAAATAAGAAAGCCCAAGTTTGCTTGGAGATTATGGTCCGTGAACTAGCTTGATGACCATGTCGAAAATTTTTTTGAATCCGATTGACTTCAAACTAAGCAAGGATAGTCTTCAGGGTCCCTTGATGATGAATCCGAAAGCCAAAATAAGAAAGCCCAAGTTTGCTTGGAGATTATGGTCCGTGAACTAGCTTGATGACCATGTCGAAAATTTTTTGAATCCGATTGACTTCAAACTAAGCAAGGATAGTCTTCAGGGTCCCTTGATGATGAATCCGAAAGCCAAAATAAGAAAGCCCAAGTTTGCTTGGAGATTATGGTCCGTGAACTAGCTTGATGACCATGTCGAAAAATTTTTTGAATCCGATTGACTTCAAACTAAGCAAGGATAGTCTTCAGGGTCCCTTGATGATGAATCCGAAAGCCAAAATAAGAAAGCCCAAGTTTGCTTGGAGATTATGGTCCGTGAACTAGCTTGATGACCATGTCGAAAATTTTTTGAATCCGATTGACTTCAAACTAAGCAAGGATAGTCTTCAGGGTCCCTTGATGATGAATCCGAAAGCCAAAATAAGAAAGCCCAAGTTTGCTTGGAGATTATGGTCCGTGAACTAGCTTGATGACCATGTCGAAAATTTTTTGAATCCGATTGACTTCAAACTAAGCAAGGATAGTCTTCAGGGTCCCTTGATGATGAATCCGAAAGCCAAAATAAGAAAGCCCAAGTTTGCTTGGAGATTATGGTCCGTGAACTAGCTTGATGACCATGTCGAAAATTTTTTGAATCCGATTGACTTCAAACTAAGCAAGGATAGTCTTCAGGGTCCCTTGATGATGAATCCGAAAGCCAAAATAAGAAAGCCCAAGTTTGCTTGGAGATTATGGTCCGTGAACTAGCTTGATGACCATGTCGAAAAATTTTTTGAATCCGATTGACTTCAAACTAAGCAAGGATAGTCTTCAGGGTCCCTTGATGATGAATCCGAAAGCCAAAATAAGAAAGCCCAAGTTTGCTTGGAGATTATGGTCCGTGAACTAGCTTGATGACCATGTCGAAAATTTTTTGAATCCGATTGACTTCAAACTAAGCAAGGATAGTCTTCAGGGTCCCTTGATGATGAATCCGAAAGCCAAAATAAGAAAGCCCAAGTTTGCTTGGAGATTATGGTCCGTGAACTAGCTTGATGACCATGTCGAAAAAATTTTTTGAATCCGATTGACTTCAAACTAAGCAAGGATAGTCTTCAGGGTCCCTTGATGATGAATCCGAAAGCCAAAATAAGAAAGCCCAAGTTTGCTTGGAGATTATGGTCCGTGAACTAGCTTGATGACCATGTCGAAAATTTTTTTGAATCCGATTGACTTCAAACTAAGCAAGGATAGTCTTCAGGGTCCCTTGATGATGAATCCGAAAGCCAAAATAAGAAAGCCCAAGTTTGCTTGGAGATTATGGTCCGTGAACTAGCTTGATGACCATGTCGAAAAATTTTTTGAATCCGATTGACTTCAAACTAAGCAAGGATAGTCTTCAGGGTCCCTTGATGATGAATCCGAAAGCCAAAATAAGAAAGCCCAAGTTTGCTTGGAGATTATGGTCCGTGAACTAGCTTGATGACCATGTCGAAAATTTTTTTGAATCCGATTGACTTCAAACTAAGCAAGGATAGTCTTCAGGGTCCCTTGATGATGAATCCGAAAGCCAAAATAAGAAAGCCCAAGTTTGCTTGGAGATTATGGTCCGTGAACTAGCTTGATGACCATGTCGAAAAATTTTTTGAATCCGATTGACTTCAAACTAAGCAAGGATAGTCTTCAGGGTCCCTTGATGATGAATCCGAAAGCCAAAATAAGAAAGCCCAAGTTTGCTTGGAGATTATGGTCCGTGAACTAGCTTGATGACCATGTCGAAAAAAAACTTCAAACTAAGCAAGGATAGTCTTCAGGGTCCCTTGATGATGAATCCGAAAGCCAAAATAAGAAAGCCCAAGTTTGCTTGGAGATTATGGTCCGTGAACTAGCTTGATGACCATGTCGAAAATTTTTTGAATCCGATTGACTTCAAACTAAGCAAGGATAGTCTTCAGGGTCCCTTGATGATGAATCCGAAAGCCAAAATAAGAAAGCCCAAGTTTGCTTGGAGATTATGGTCCGTGAACTAGCTTGATGACCATGTCGAAAATTTTTTGAATCCGATTGACTTCAAACTAAGCAAGGATAGTCTTCAGGGTCCCTTGATGATGAATCCGAAAGCCAAAATAAGAAAGCCCAAGTTTGCTTGGAGATTATGGTCCGTGAACTAGCTTGATGACCATGTCGAAAAATTTTTGAATCCGATTGACTTCAAACTAAGCAAGGATAGTCTTCAGGGTCCCTTGATGATGAATCCGAAAGCCAAAATAAGAAAGCCCAAGTTTGCTTGGAGATTATGGTCCGTGAACTAGCTTGATGACCATGTCGAAAATTTTTTTGAATCCGATTGACTTCAAACTAAGCAAGGATAGTCTTCAGGGTCCCTTGATGATGAATCCGAAAGCCAAAATAAGAAAGCCCAAGTTTGCTTGGAGATTATGGTCCGTGAACTAGCTTGATGACCATGTCGAAAAATTTTTTGAATCCGATTGACTTCAAACTAAGCAAGGATAGTCTTCAGGGTCCCTTGATGATGAATCCGAAAGCCAAAATAAGAAAGCCCAAGTTTGCTTGGAGATTATGGTCCGTGAACTAGCTTGATGACCATGTCGAAAAATTTTTGAATCCGATTGACTTCAAACTAAGCAAGGATAGTCTTCAGGGTCCCTTGATGATGAATCCGAAAGCCAAAATAAGAAAGCCCAAGTTTGCTTGGAGATTATGGTCCGTGAACTAGCTTGATGACCATGTCGAAAATTTTTTTGAATCCGATTGACTTCAAACTAAGCAAGGATAGTCTTCAGGGTCCCTTGATGATGAATCCGAAAGCCAAAATAAGAAAGCCCAAGTTTGCTTGGAGATTATGGTCCGTGAACTAGCTTGATGACCATGTCGAAAATTTTTTGAATCCGATTGACTTCAAACTAAGCAAGGATAGTCTTCAGGGTCCCTTGATGATGAATCCGAAAGCCAAAATAAGAAAGCCCAAGTTTGCTTGGAGATTATGGTCCGTGAACTAGCTTGATGACCATGTCGAAAATTTTTTGAATCCGATTGACTTCAAACTAAGCAAGGATAGTCTTCAGGGTCCCTTGATGATGAATCCGAAAGCCAAAATAAGAAAGCCCAAGTTTGCTTGGAGATTATGGTCCGTGAACTAGCTTGATGACCATGTCGAAAAATTTTTTGAATCCGATTGACTTCAAACTAAGCAAGGATAGTCTTCAGGGTCCCTTGATGATGAATCCGAAAGCCAAAATAAGAAAGCCCAAGTTTGCTTGGAGATTATGGTCCGTGAACTAGCTTGATGACCATGTCGAAAATTTTTTGAATCCGATTGACTTCAAACTAAGCAAGGATAGTCTTCAGGGTCCCTTGATGATGAATCCGAAAGCCAAAATAAGAAAGCCCAAGTTTGCTTGGAGATTATGGTCCGTGAACTAGCTTGATGACCATGTCGAAAATTTTTTTGAATCCGATTGACTTCAAACTAAGCAAGGATAGTCTTCAGGGTCCCTTGATGATGAATCCGAAAGCCAAAATAAGAAAGCCCAAGTTTGCTTGGAGATTATGGTCCGTGAACTAGCTTGATGACCATGTCGAAAATTTTTTGAATCCGATTGACTTCAAACTAAGCAAGGATAGTCTTCAGGGTCCCTTGATGATGAATCCGAAAGCCAAAATAAGAAAGCCCAAGTTTGCTTGGAGATTATGGTCCGTGAACTAGCTTGATGACCATGTCGAAAATTTTTTGAATCCGATTGACTTCAAACTAAGCAAGGATAGTCTTCAGGGTCCCTTGATGATGAATCCGAAAGCCAAAATAAGAAAGCCCAAGTTTGCTTGGAGATTATGGTCCGTGAACTAGCTTGATGACCATGTCGAAAATTTTTTGAATCCGATTGACTTCAAACTAAGCAAGGATAGTCTTCAGGGTCCCTTGATGATGAATCCGAAAGCCAAAATAAGAAAGCCCAAGTTTGCTTGGAGATTATGGTCCGTGAACTAGCTTGATGACCATGTCGAAAAATTTTTTGAATCCGATTGACTTCAAACTAAGCAAGGATAGTCTTCAGGGTCCCTTGATGATGAATCCGAAAGCCAAAATAAGAAAGCCCAAGTTTGCTTGGAGATTATGGTCCGTGAACTAGCTTGATGACCATGTCGAAAATTTTTTGAATCCGATTGACTTCAAACTAAGCAAGGATAGTCTTCAGGGTCCCTTGATGATGAATCCGAAAGCCAAAATAAGAAAGCCCAAGTTTGCTTGGAGATTATGGTCCGTGAACTAGCTTGATGACCATGTCGAAAATTTTTTGAATCCGATTGACTTCAAACTAAGCAAGGATAGTCTTCAGGGTCCCTTGATGATGAATCCGAAAGCCAAAATAAGAAAGCCCAAGTTTGCTTGGAGATTATGGTCCGTGAACTAGCTTGATGACCATGTCGAAAATTTTTTGAATCCGATTGACTTCAAACTAAGCAAGGATAGTCTTCAGGGTCCCTTGATGATGAATCCGAAAGCCAAAATAAGAAAGCCCAAGTTTGCTTGGAGATTATGGTCCGTGAACTAGCTTGATGACCATGTCGAAAATTTTTTGAATCCGATTGACTTCAAACTAAGCAAGGATAGTCTTCAGGGTCCCTTGATGATGAATCCGAAAGCCAAAATAAGAAAGCCCAAGTTTGCTTGGAGATTATGGTCCGTGAACTAGCTTGATGACCATGTCGAAAAATTTTTTGAATCCGATTGACTTCAAACTAAGCAAGGATAGTCTTCAGGGTCCCTTGATGATGAATCCGAAAGCCAAAATAAGAAAGCCCAAGTTTGCTTGGAGATTATGGTCCGTGAACTAGCTTGATGACCATGTCGAAAATTTTTTGAATCCGATTGACTTCAAACTAAGCAAGGATAGTCTTCAGGGTCCCTTGATGATGAATCCGAAAGCCAAAATAAGAAAGCCCAAGTTTGCTTGGAGATTATGGTCCGTGAACTAGCTTGATGACCATGTCGAAAATTTTTTTGAATCCGATTGACTTCAAACTAAGCAAGGATAGTCTTCAGGGTCCCTTGATGATGAATCCGAAAGCCAAAATAAGAAAGCCCAAGTTTGCTTGGAGATTATGGTCCGTGAACTAGCTTGATGACCATGTCGAAAATTTTTTTGAATCCGATTGACTTCAAACTAAGCAAGGATAGTCTTCAGGGTCCCTTGATGATGAATCCGAAAGCCAAAATAAGAAAGCCCAAGTTTGCTTGGAGATTATGGTCCGTGAACTAGCTTGATGACCATGTCGAAAAATTTTTTGAATCCGATTGACTTCAAACTAAGCAAGGATAGTCTTCAGGGTCCCTTGATGATGAATCCGAAAGCCAAAATAAGAAAGCCCAAGTTTGCTTGGAGATTATGGTCCGTGAACTAGCTTGATGACCATGTCGAAAATTTTTTTGAATCCGATTGACTTCAAACTAAGCAAGGATAGTCTTCAGGGTCCCTTGATGATGAATCCGAAAGCCAAAATAAGAAAGCCCAAGTTTGCTTGGAGATTATGGTCCGTGAACTAGCTTGATGACCATGTCGAAAAATTTTTTGAATCCGATTGACTTCAAACTAAGCAAGGATAGTCTTCAGGGTCCCTTGATGATGAATCCGAAAGCCAAAATAAGAAAGCCCAAGTTTGCTTGGAGATTATGGTCCGTGAACTAGCTTGATGACCATGTCGAAAATTTTTTGAATCCGATTGACTTCAAACTAAGCAAGGATAGTCTTCAGGGTCCCTTGATGATGAATCCGAAAGCCAAAATAAGAAAGCCCAAGTTTGCTTGGAGATTATGGTCCGTGAACTAGCTTGATGACCATGTCGAAAATTTTTTGAATCCGATTGACTTCAAACTAAGCAAGGATAGTCTTCAGGGTCCCTTGATGATGAATCCGAAAGCCAAAATAAGAAAGCCCAAGTTTGCTTGGAGATTATGGTCCGTGAACTAGCTTGATGACCATGTCGAAAAATTTTTTGAATCCGATTGACTTCAAACTAAGCAAGGATAGTCTTCAGGGTCCCTTGATGATGAATCCGAAAGCCAAAATAAGAAAGCCCAAGTTTGCTTGGAGATTATGGTCCGTGAACTAGCTTGATGACCATGTCGAAAATTTTTTGAATCCGATTGACTTCAAACTAAGCAAGGATAGTCTTCAGGGTCCCTTGATGATGAATCCGAAAGCCAAAATAAGAAAGCCCAAGTTTGCTTGGAGATTATGGTCCGTGAACTAGCTTGATGACCATGTCGAAAAATTTTTGAATCCGATTGACTTCAAACTAAGCAAGGATAGTCTTCAGGGTCCCTTGATGATGAATCCGAAAGCCAAAATAAGAAAGCCCAAGTTTGCTTGGAGATTATGGTCCGTGAACTAGCTTGATGACCATGTCGAAAATTTTTTGAATCCGATTGACTTCAAACTAAGCAAGGATAGTCTTCAGGGTCCCTTGATGATGAATCCGAAAGCCAAAATAAGAAAGCCCAAGTTTGCTTGGAGATTATGGTCCGTGAACTAGCTTGATGACCATGTCGAAAATTTTTTGAATCCGATTGACTTCAAACTAAGCAAGGATAGTCTTCAGGGTCCCTTGATGATGAATCCGAAAGCCAAAATAAGAAAGCCCAAGTTTGCTTGGAGATTATGGTCCGTGAACTAGCTTGATGACCATGTCGAAAATTTTTTTGAATCCGATTGACTTCAAACTAAGCAAGGATAGTCTTCAGGGTCCCTTGATGATGAATCCGAAAGCCAAAATAAGAAAGCCCAAGTTTGCTTGGAGATTATGGTCCGTGAACTAGCTTGATGACCATGTCGAAAATTTTTTGAATCCGATTGACTTCAAACTAAGCAAGGATAGTCTTCAGGGTCCCTTGATGATGAATCCGAAAGCCAAAATAAGAAAGCCCAAGTTTGCTTGGAGATTATGGTCCGTGAACTAGCTTGATGACCATGTCGAAAAATTTTTTGAATCCGATTGACTTCAAACTAAGCAAGGATAGTCTTCAGGGTCCCTTGATGATGAATCCGAAAGCCAAAATAAGAAAGCCCAAGTTTGCTTGGAGATTATGGTCCGTGAACTAGCTTGATGACCATGTCGAAAAATTTTTGAATCCGATTGACTTCAAACTAAGCAAGGATAGTCTTCAGGGTCCCTTGATGATGAATCCGAAAGCCAAAATAAGAAAGCCCAAGTTTGCTTGGAGATTATGGTCCGTGAACTAGCTTGATGACCATGTCGAAAATTTTTTGAATCCGATTGACTTCAAACTAAGCAAGGATAGTCTTCAGGGTCCCTTGATGATGAATCCGAAAGCCAAAATAAGAAAGCCCAAGTTTGCTTGGAGATTATGGTCCGTGAACTAGCTTGATGACCATGTCGAAAAATTTTTTGAATCCGATTGACTTCAAACTAAGCAAGGATAGTCTTCAGGGTCCCTTGATGATGAATCCGAAAGCCAAAATAAGAAAGCCCAAGTTTGCTTGGAGATTATGGTCCGTGAACTAGCTTGATGACCATGTCGAAAATTTTTTTGAATCCGATTGACTTCAAACTAAGCAAGGATAGTCTTCAGGGTCCCTTGATGATGAATCCGAAAGCCAAAATAAGAAAGCCCAAGTTTGCTTGGAGATTATGGTCCGTGAACTAGCTTGATGACCATGTCGAAAATTTTTTGAATCCGATTGACTTCAAACTAAGCAAGGATAGTCTTCAGGGTCCCTTGATGATGAATCCGAAAGCCAAAATAAGAAAGCCCAAGTTTGCTTGGAGATTATGGTCCGTGAACTAGCTTGATGACCATGTCGAAAAATTTTTGAATCCGATTGACTTCAAACTAAGCAAGGATAGTCTTCAGGGTCCCTTGATGATGAATCCGAAAGCCAAAATAAGAAAGCCCAAGTTTGCTTGGAGATTATGGTCCGTGAACTAGCTTGATGACCATGTCGAAAAATTTTTTGAATCCGATTGACTTCAAACTAAGCAAGGATAGTCTTCAGGGTCCCTTGATGATGAATCCGAAAGCCAAAATAAGAAAGCCCAAGTTTGCTTGGAGATTATGGTCCGTGAACTAGCTTGATGACCATGTCGAAAATTTTTTGAATCCGATTGACTTCAAACTAAGCAAGGATAGTCTTCAGGGTCCCTTGATGATGAATCCGAAAGCCAAAATAAGAAAGCCCAAGTTTGCTTGGAGATTATGGTCCGTGAACTAGCTTGATGACCATGTCGAAAAATTTTTTGAATCCGATTGACTTCAAACTAAGCAAGGATAGTCTTCAGGGTCCCTTGATGATGAATCCGAAAGCCAAAATAAGAAAGCCCAAGTTTGCTTGGAGATTATGGTCCGTGAACTAGCTTGATGACCATGTCGAAAAATTTTTTGAATCCGATTGACTTCAAACTAAGCAAGGATAGTCTTCAGGGTCCCTTGATGATGAATCCGAAAGCCAAAATAAGAAAGCCCAAGTTTGCTTGGAGATTATGGTCCGTGAACTAGCTTGATGACCATGTCGAAAAAATTTTTGAATCCGATTGACTTCAAACTAAGCAAGGATAGTCTTCAGGGTCCCTTGATGATGAATCCGAAAGCCAAAATAAGAAAGCCCAAGTTTGCTTGGAGATTATGGTCCGTGAACTAGCTTGATGACCATGTCGAAAATTTTTTGAATCCGATTGACTTCAAACTAAGCAAGGATAGTCTTCAGGGTCCCTTGATGATGAATCCGAAAGCCAAAATAAGAAAGCCCAAGTTTGCTTGGAGATTATGGTCCGTGAACTAGCTTGATGACCATGTCGAAAAATTTTTGAATCCGATTGACTTCAAACTAAGCAAGGATAGTCTTCAGGGTCCCTTGATGATGAATCCGAAAGCCAAAATAAGAAAGCCCAAGTTTGCTTGGAGATTATGGTCCGTGAACTAGCTTGATGACCATGTCGAAAAAATTTTTGAATCCGATTGACTTCAAACTAAGCAAGGATAGTCTTCAGGGTCCCTTGATGATGAATCCGAAAGCCAAAATAAGAAAGCCCAAGTTTGCTTGGAGATTATGGTCCGTGAACTAGCTTGATGACCATGTCGAAAAATTTTTTGAATCCGATTGACTTCAAACTAAGCAAGGATAGTCTTCAGGGTCCCTTGATGATGAATCCGAAAGCCAAAATAAGAAAGCCCAAGTTTGCTTGGAGATTATGGTCCGTGAACTAGCTTGATGACCATGTCGAAAAATTTTTTGAATCCGATTGACTTCAAACTAAGCAAGGATAGTCTTCAGGGTCCCTTGATGATGAATCCGAAAGCCAAAATAAGAAAGCCCAAGTTTGCTTGGAGATTATGGTCCGTGAACTAGCTTGATGACCATGTCGAAAATTTTTGAATCCGATTGACTTCAAACTAAGCAAGGATAGTCTTCAGGGTCCCTTGATGATGAATCCGAAAGCCAAAATAAGAAAGCCCAAGTTTGCTTGGAGATTATGGTCCGTGAACTAGCTTGATGACCATGTCGAAAAATTTTTTGAATCCGATTGACTTCAAACTAAGCAAGGATAGTCTTCAGGGTCCCTTGATGATGAATCCGAAAGCCAAAATAAGAAAGCCCAAGTTTGCTTGGAGATTATGGTCCGTGAACTAGCTTGATGACCATGTCGAAAAAATTTTTGAATCCGATTGACTTCAAACTAAGCAAGGATAGTCTTCAGGGTCCCTTGATGATGAATCCGAAAGCCAAAATAAGAAAGCCCAAGTTTGCTTGGAGATTATGGTCCGTGAACTAGCTTGATGACCATGTCGAAAATTTTTTGAATCCGATTGACTTCAAACTAAGCAAGGATAGTCTTCAAGGTCCCTTGATGATGAATCCGAAAGCCAAAATAAGAAAGCCCAAGTTTGCTTGGAGATTATGGTCCGTGAACTAGCTTGATGACCATGTCGAAAATTTTTTGAATCCGATTGACTTCAAACTAAGCAAGGATAGTCTTCAGGGTCCCTTGATGATGAATCCGAAAGCCAAAATAAGAAAGCCCAAGTTTGCTTGGAGATTATGGTCCGTGAACTAGCTTGATGACCATGTCGAAAAATTTTTTGAATCCGATTGACTTCAAACTAAGCAAGGATAGTCTTCAGGGTCCCTTGATGATGAATCCGAAAGCCAAAATAAGAAAGCCCAAGTTTGCTTGGAGATTATGGTCCGTGAACTAGCTTGATGACCATGTCGAAAAATTTTTGAATCCGATTGACTTCAAACTAAGCAAGGATAGTCTTCAGGGTCCCTTGATGATGAATCCGAAAGCCAAAATAAGAAAGCCCAAGTTTGCTTGGAGATTATGGTCCGTGAACTAGCTTGATGACCATGTCGAAAAATTTTTTGAATCCGATTGACTTCAAACTAAGCAAGGATAGTCTTCAGGGTCCCTTGATGATGAATCCGAAAGCCAAAATAAGAAAGCCCAAGTTTGCTTGGAGATTATGGTCCGTGAACTAGCTTGATGACCATGTCGAAAAAATTTTTGAATCCGATTGACTTCAAACTAAGCAAGGATAGTCTTCAGGGTCCCTTGATGATGAATCCGAAAGCCAAAATAAGAAAGCCCAAGTTTGCTTGGAGATTATGGTCCGTGAACTAGCTTGATGACCATGTCGAAAAATTTTTTGAATCCGATTGACTTCAAACTAAGCAAGGATAGTCTTCAGGGTCCCTTGATGATGAATCCGAAAGCCAAAATAAGAAAGCCCAAGTTTGCTTGGAGATTATGGTCCGTGAACTAGCTTGATGACCATGTCGAAAATTTTTTGAATCCGATTGACTTCAAACTAAGCAAGGATAGTCTTCAGGGTCCCTTGATGATGAATCCGAAAGCCAAAATAAGAAAGCCCAAGTTTGCTTGGAGATTATGGTCCGTGAACTAGCTTGATGACCATGTCGAAAAATTTTTTGAATCCGATTGACTTCAAACTAAGCAAGGATAGTCTTCAGGGTCCCTTGATGATGAATCCGAAAGCCAAAATAAGAAAGCCCAAGTTTGCTTGGAGATTATGGTCCGTGAACTAGCTTGATGACCATGTCGAAAATTTTTTGAATCCGATTGACTTCAAACTAAGCAAGGATAGTCTTCAGGGTCCCTTGATGATGAATCCGAAAGCCAAAATAAGAAAGCCCAAGTTTGCTTGGAGATTATGGTCCGTGAACTAGCTTGATGACCATGTCGAAAAATTTTTTGAATCCGATTGACTTCAAACTAAGCAAGGATAGTCTTCAGGGTCCCTTGATGATGAATCCGAAAGCCAAAATAAGAAAGCCCAAGTTTGCTTGGAGATTATGGTCCGTGAACTAGCTTGATGACCATGTCGAAAAAATTTTTGAATCCGATTGACTTCAAACTAAGCAAGGATAGTCTTCAGGGTCCCTTGATGATGAATCCGAAAGCCAAAATAAGAAAGCCCAAGTTTGCTTGGAGATTATGGTCCGTGAACTAGCTTGATGACCATGTCGAAAAATTTTTTGAATCCGATTGACTTCAAACTAAGCAAGGATAGTCTTCAGGGTCCCTTGATGATGAATCCGAAAGCCAAAATAAGAAAGCCCAAGTTTGCTTGGAGATTATGGTCCGTGAACTAGCTTGATGACCATGTCGAAAATTTTTTTGAATCCGATTGACTTCAAACTAAGCAAGGATAGTCTTCAGGTCCCTTGATGATGAATCCGAAAGCCAAAATAAGAAAGCCCAAGTTTGCTTGGAGATTATGGTCCGTGAACTAGCTTGATGACCATGTCGAAAAAATTTTTGAATCCGATTGACTTCAAACTAAGCAAGGATAGTCTTCAGGGTCCCTTGATGATGAATCCGAAAGCCAAAATAAGAAAGCCCAAGTTTGCTTGGAGATTATGGTCCGTGAACTAGCTTGATGACCATGTCGAAAATTTTTTTGAATCCGATTGACTTCAAACTAAGCAAGGATAGTCTTCAGGGTCCCTTGATGATGAATCCGAAAGCCAAAATAAGAAAGCCCAAGTTTGCTTGGAGATTATGGTCCGTGAACTAGCTTGATGACCATGTCGAAAATTTTTTGAATCCGATTGACTTCAAACTAAGCAAGGATAGTCTTCAGGGTCCCTTGATGATGAATCCGAAAGCCAAAATAAGAAAGCCCAAGTTTGCTTGGAGATTATGGTCCGTGAACTAGCTTGATGACCATGTCGAAAATTTTTTGAATCCGATTGACTTCAAACTAAGCAAGGATAGTCTTCAGGGTCCCTTGATGATGAATCCGAAAGCCAAAATAAGAAAGCCCAAGTTTGCTTGGAGATTATGGTCCGTGAACTAGCTTGATGACCATGTCGAAAATTTTTTGAATCCGATTGACTTCAAACTAAGCAAGGATAGTCTTCAGGGTCCCTTGATGATGAATCCGAAAGCCAAAATAAGAAAGCCCAAGTTTGCTTGGAGATTATGGTCCGTGAACTAGCTTGATGACCATGTCGAAAAATTTTTTGAATCCGATTGACTTCAAACTAAGCAAGGATAGTCTTCAGGGTCCCTTGATGATGAATCCGAAAGCCAAAATAAGAAAGCCCAAGTTTGCTTGGAGATTATGGTCCGTGAACTAGCTTGATGACCATGTCGAAAAATTTTTTGAATCCGATTGACTTCAAACTAAGCAAGGATAGTCTTCAGGTCCCTTGATGATGAATCCGAAAGCCAAAATAAGAAAGCCCAAGTTTGCTTGGAGATTATGGTCCGTGAACTAGCTTGATGACCATGTCGAAAATTTTTTGAATCCGATTGACTTCAAACTAAGCAAGGATAGTCTTCAGGGTCCCTTGATGATGAATCCGAAAGCCAAAATAAGAAAGCCCAAGTTTGCTTGGAGATTATGGTCCGTGAACTAGCTTGATGACCATGTCGAAAAATTTTTGAATCCGATTGACTTCAAACTAAGCAAGGATAGTCTTCAGGGTCCCTTGATGATGAATCCGAAAGCCAAAATAAGAAAGCCCAAGTTTGCTTGGAGATTATGGTCCGTGAACTAGCTTGATGACCATGTCGAAAAATTTTTTGAATCCGATTGACTTCAAACTAAGCAAGGATAGTCTTCAGGGTCCCTTGATGATGAATCCGAAAGCCAAAATAAGAAAGCCCAAGTTTGCTTGGAGATTATGGTCCGTGAACTAGCTTGATGACCATGTCGAAAAATTTTTGAATCCGATTGACTTCAAACTAAGCAAGGATAGTCTTCAGGGTCCCTTGATGATGAATCCGAAAGCCAAAATAAGAAAGCCCAAGTTTGCTTGGAGATTATGGTCCGTGAACTAGCTTGATGACCATGTCGAAAAATTTTTGAATCCGATTGACTTCAAACTAAGCAAGGATAGTCTTCAGGGTCCCTTGATGATGAATCCGAAAGCCAAAATAAGAAAGCCCAAGTTTGCTTGGAGATTATGGTCCGTGAACTAGCTTGATGACCATGTCGAAAATTTTTTGAATCCGATTGACTTCAAACTAAGCAAGGATAGTCTTCAGGGTCCCTTGATGATGAATCCGAAAGCCAAAATAAGAAAGCCCAAGTTTGCTTGGAGATTATGGTCCGTGAACTAGCTTGATGACCATGTCGAAAAATTTTTTGAATCCGATTGACTTCAAACTAAGCAAGGATAGTCTTCAGGGTCCCTTGATGATGAATCCGAAAGCCAAAATAAGAAAGCCCAAGTTTGCTTGGAGATTATGGTCCGTGAACTAGCTTGATGACCATGTCGAAAATTTTTTGAATCCGATTGACTTCAAACTAAGCAAGGATAGTCTTCAGGGTCCCTTGATGATGAATCCGAAAGCCAAAATAAGAAAGCCCAAGTTTGCTTGGAGATTATGGTCCGTGAACTAGCTTGATGACCATGTCGAAAATTTTTTTGAATCCGATTGACTTCAAACTAAGCAAGGATAGTCTTCAAGGTCCCTTGATGATGAATCCGAAAGCCAAAATAAGAAAGCCCAAGTTTGCTTGGAGATTATGGTCCGTGAACTAGCTTGATGACCATGTCGAAAAATTTTTTGAATCCGATTGACTTCAAACTAAGCAAGGATAGTCTTCAAGGTCCCTTGATGATGAATCCGAAAGCCAAAATAAGAAAGCCCAAGTTTGCTTGGAGATTATGGTCCGTGAACTAGCTTGATGACCATGTCGAAAAATTTTTGAATCCGATTGACTTCAAACTAAGCAAGGATAGTCTTCAGGGTCCCTTGATGATGAATCCGAAAGCCAAAATAAGAAAGCCCAAGTTTGCTTGGAGATTATGGTCCGTGAACTAGCTTGATGACCATGTCGAAAATTTTTTGAATCCGATTGACTTCAAACTAAGCAAGGATAGTCTTCAGGGTCCCTTGATGATGAATCCGAAAGCCAAAATAAGAAAGCCCAAGTTTGCTTGGAGATTATGGTCCGTGAACTAGCTTGATGACCATGTCGAAAAATTTTTGAATCCGATTGACTTCAAACTAAGCAAGGATAGTCTTCAAGGTCCCTTGATGATGAATCCGAAAGCCAAAATAAGAAAGCCCAAGTTTGCTTGGAGATTATGGTCCGTGAACTAGCTTGATGACCATGTCGAAAATTTTTTGAATCCGATTGACTTCAAACTAAGCAAGGATAGTCTTCAAGGTCCCTTGATGATGAATCCGAAAGCCAAAATAAGAAAGCCCAAGTTTGCTTGGAGATTATGGTCCGTGAACTAGCTTGATGACCATGTCGAAAATTTTTTGAATCCGATTGACTTCAAACTAAGCAAGGATAGTCTTCAGGGTCCCTTGATGATGAATCCGAAAGCCAAAATAAGAAAGCCCAAGTTTGCTTGGAGATTATGGTCCGTGAACTAGCTTGATGACCATGTCGAAAAATTTTTGAATCCGATTGACTTCAAACTAAGCAAGGATAGTCTTCAAGGTCCCTTGATGATGAATCCGAAAGCCAAAATAAGAAAGCCCAAGTTTGCTTGGAGATTATGGTCCGTGAACTAGCTTGATGACCATGTCGAAAAATTTTTTGAATCCGATTGACTTCAAACTAAGCAAGGATAGTCTTCAGGGTCCCTTGATGATGAATCCGAAAGCCAAAATAAGAAAGCCCAAGTTTGCTTGGAGATTATGGTCCGTGAACTAGCTTGATGACCATGTCGAAAAATTTTTTGAATCCGATTGACTTCAAACTAAGCAAGGATAGTCTTCAGGGTCCCTTGATGATGAATCCGAAAGCCAAAATAAGAAAGCCCAAGTTTGCTTGGAGATTATGGTCCGTGAACTAGCTTGATGACCATGTCGAAAAAATTTTTGAATCCGATTGACTTCAAACTAAGCAAGGATAGTCTTCAGGGTCCCTTGATGATGAATCCGAAAGCCAAAATAAGAAAGCCCAAGTTTGCTTGGAGATTATGGTCCGTGAACTAGCTTGATGACCATGTCGAAAAATTTTTGAATCCGATTGACTTCAAACTAAGCAAGGATAGTCTTCAGGGTCCCTTGATGATGAATCCGAAAGCCAAAATAAGAAAGCCCAAGTTTGCTTGGAGATTATGGTCCGTGAACTAGCTTGATGACCATGTCGAAAATTTTTTGAATCCGATTGACTTCAAACTAAGCAAGGATAGTCTTCAGGGTCCCTTGATGATGAATCCGAAAGCCAAAATAAGAAAGCCCAAGTTTGCTTGGAGATTATGGTCCGTGAACTAGCTTGATGACCATGTCGAAAAATTTTTGAATCCGATTGACTTCAAACTAAGCAAGGATAGTCTTCAGGGTCCCTTGATGATGAATCCGAAAGCCAAAATAAGAAAGCCCAAGTTTGCTTGGAGATTATGGTCCGTGAACTAGCTTGATGACCATGTCGAAAAATTTTTTGAATCCGATTGACTTCAAACTAAGCAAGGATAGTCTTCAGGTCCCTTGATGATGAATCCGAAAGCCAAAATAAGAAAGCCCAAGTTTGCTTGGAGATTATGGTCCGTGAACTAGCTTGATGACCATGTCGAAAATTTTTTTGAATCCGATTGACTTCAAACTAAGCAAGGATAGTCTTCAAGGTCCCTTGATGATGAATCCGAAAGCCAAAATAAGAAAGCCCAAGTTTGCTTGGAGATTATGGTCCGTGAACTAGCTTGATGACCATGTCGAAAATTTTTTGAATCCGATTGACTTCAAACTAAGCAAGGATAGTCTTCAGGGTCCCTTGATGATGAATCCGAAAGCCAAAATAAGAAAGCCCAAGTTTGCTTGGAGATTATGGTCCGTGAACTAGCTTGATGACCATGTCGAAAATTTTTTTGAATCCGATTGACTTCAAACTAAGCAAGGATAGTCTTCAGGGTCCCTTGATGATGAATCCGAAAGCCAAAATAAGAAAGCCCAAGTTTGCTTGGAGATTATGGTCCGTGAACTAGCTTGATGACCATGTCGAAAAATTTTTTGAATCCGATTGACTTCAAACTAAGCAAGGATAGTCTTCAGGGTCCCTTGATGATGAATCCGAAAGCCAAAATAAGAAAGCCCAAGTTTGCTTGGAGATTATGGTCCGTGAACTAGCTTGATGACCATGTCGAAAAATTTTTTGAATCCGATTGACTTCAAACTAAGCAAGGATAGTCTTCAAGGTCCCTTGATGATGAATCCGAAAGCCAAAATAAGAAAGCCCAAGTTTGCTTGGAGATTATGGTCCGTGAACTAGCTTGATGACCATGTCGAAAATTTTTTTGAATCCGATTGACTTCAAACTAAGCAAGGATAGTCTTCAGGTCCCTTGATGATGAATCCGAAAGCCAAAATAAGAAAGCCCAAGTTTGCTTGGAGATTATGGTCCGTGAACTAGCTTGATGACCATGTCGAAAAAATTTTTGAATCCGATTGACTTCAAACTAAGCAAGGATAGTCTTCAGGGTCCCTTGATGATGAATCCGAAAGCCAAAATAAGAAAGCCCAAGTTTGCTTGGAGATTATGGTCCGTGAACTAGCTTGATGACCATGTCGAAAATTTTTTGAATCCGATTGACTTCAAACTAAGCAAGGATAGTCTTCAGGGTCCCTTGATGATGAATCCGAAAGCCAAAATAAGAAAGCCCAAGTTTGCTTGGAGATTATGGTCCGTGAACTAGCTTGATGACCATGTCGAAAAATTTTTTGAATCCGATTGACTTCAAACTAAGCAAGGATAGTCTTCAGGGTCCCTTGATGATGAATCCGAAAGCCAAAATAAGAAAGCCCAAGTTTGCTTGGAGATTATGGTCCGTGAACTAGCTTGATGACCATGTCGAAAAATTTTTTGAATCCGATTGACTTCAAACTAAGCAAGGATAGTCTTCAAGGTCCCTTGATGATGAATCCGAAAGCCAAAATAAGAAAGCCCAAGTTTGCTTGGAGATTATGGTCCGTGAACTAGCTTGATGACCATGTCGAAAATTTTTTGAATCCGATTGACTTCAAACTAAGCAAGGATAGTCTTCAAGGTCCCTTGATGATGAATCCGAAAGCCAAAATAAGAAAGCCCAAGTTTGCTTGGAGATTATGGTCCGTGAACTAGCTTGATGACCATGTCGAAAATTTTTTGAATCCGATTGACTTCAAACTAAGCAAGGATAGTCTTCAGGGTCCCTTGATGATGAATCCGAAAGCCAAAATAAGAAAGCCCAAGTTTGCTTGGAGATTATGGTCCGTGAACTAGCTTGATGACCATGTCGAAAATTTTTTGAATCCGATTGACTTCAAACTAAGCAAGGATAGTCTTCAGGGTCCCTTGATGATGAATCCGAAAGCCAAAATAAGAAAGCCCAAGTTTGCTTGGAGATTATGGTCCGTGAACTAGCTTGATGACCATGTCGAAAAATTTTTTGAATCCGATTGACTTCAAACTAAGCAAGGATAGTCTTCAAGGTCCCTTGATGATGAATCCGAAAGCCAAAATAAGAAAGCCCAAGTTTGCTTGGAGATTATGGTCCGTGAACTAGCTTGATGACCATGTCGAAAATTTTTTGAATCCGATTGACTTCAAACTAAGCAAGGATAGTCTTCAAGGTCCCTTGATGATGAATCCGAAAGCCAAAATAAGAAAGCCCAAGTTTGCTTGGAGATTATGGTCCGTGAACTAGCTTGATGACCATGTCGAAATTTTTTTGAATCCGATTGACTTCAAACTAAGCAAGGATAGTCTTCAAGGTCCCTTGATGATGAATCCGAAAGCCAAAATAAGAAAGCCCAAGTTTGCTTGGAGATTATGGTCCGTGAACTAGCTTGATGACCATGTCGAAAAATTTTTTGAATCCGATTGACTTCAAACTAAGCAAGGATAGTCTTCAAGGTCCCTTGATGATGAATCCGAAAGCCAAAATAAGAAAGCCCAAGTTTGCTTGGAGATTATGGTCCGTGAACTAGCTTGATGACCATGTCGAAAAATTTTTTGAATCCGATTGACTTCAAACTAAGCAAGGATAGTCTTCAGGGTCCCTTGATGATGAATCCGAAAGCCAAAATAAGAAAGCCCAAGTTTGCTTGGAGATTATGGTCCGTGAACTAGCTTGATGACCATGTCGAAAAATTTTTTGAATCCGATTGACTTCAAACTAAGCAAGGATAGTCTTCAGGGTCCCTTGATGATGAATCCGAAAGCCAAAATAAGAAAGCCCAAGTTTGCTTGGAGATTATGGTCCGTGAACTAGCTTGATGACCATGTCGAAAAAATTTTTGAATCCGATTGACTTCAAACTAAGCAAGGATAGTCTTCAAGGTCCCTTGATGATGAATCCGAAAGCCAAAATAAGAAAGCCCAAGTTTGCTTGGAGATTATGGTCCGTGAACTAGCTTGATGACCATGTCGAAAATTTTTTTGAATCCGATTGACTTCAAACTAAGCAAGGATAGTCTTCAAGGTCCTTGATGATGAATCCGAAAGCCAAAATAAGAAAGCCCAAGTTTGCTTGGAGATTATGGTCCGTGAACTAGCTTGATGACCATGTCGAAAAATTTTTTGAATCCGATTGACTTCAAACTAAGCAAGGATAGTCTTCAGGGTCCCTTGATGATGAATCCGAAAGCCAAAATAAGAAAGCCCAAGTTTGCTTGGAGATTATGGTCCGTGAACTAGCTTGATGACCATGTCGAAAATTTTTTGAATCCGATTGACTTCAAACTAAGCAAGGATAGTCTTCAAGGTCCCTTGATGATGAATCCGAAAGCCAAAATAAGAAAGCCCAAGTTTGCTTGGAGATTATGGTCCGTGAACTAGCTTGATGACCATGTCGAAAAATTTTTGAATCCGATTGACTTCAAACTAAGCAAGGATAGTCTTCAGGGTCCCTTGATGATGAATCCGAAAGCCAAAATAAGAAAGCCCAAGTTTGCTTGGAGATTATGGTCCGTGAACTAGCTTGATGACCATGTCGAAAAAATTTTTGAATCCGATTGACTTCAAACTAAGCAAGGATAGTCTTCAGGGTCCCTTGATGATGAATCCGAAAGCCAAAATAAGAAAGCCCAAGTTTGCTTGGAGATTATGGTCCGTGAACTAGCTTGATGACCATGTCGAAAATTTTTTGAATCCGATTGACTTCAAACTAAGCAAGGATAGTCTTCAGGGTCCCTTGATGATGAATCCGAAAGCCAAAATAAGAAAGCCCAAGTTTGCTTGGAGATTATGGTCCGTGAACTAGCTTGATGACCATGTCGAAAATTTTTTGAATCCGATTGACTTCAAACTAAGCAAGGATAGTCTTCAGGGTCCCTTGATGATGAATCCGAAAGCCAAAATAAGAAAGCCCAAGTTTGCTTGGAGATTATGGTCCGTGAACTAGCTTGATGACCATGTCGAAAATTTTTTGAATCCGATTGACTTCAAACTAAGCAAGGATAGTCTTCAGGGTCCCTTGATGATGAATCCGAAAGCCAAAATAAGAAAGCCCAAGTTTGCTTGGAGATTATGGTCCGTGAACTAGCTTGATGACCATGTCGAAAAATTTTTTGAATCCGATTGACTTCAAACTAAGCAAGGATAGTCTTCAAGGTCCCTTGATGATGAATCCGAAAGCCAAAATAAGAAAGCCCAAGTTTGCTTGGAGATTATGGTCCGTGAACTAGCTTGATGACCATGTCGAAAATTTTTTTGAATCCGATTGACTTCAAACTAAGCAAGGATAGTCTTCAAGGTCCCTTGATGATGAATCCGAAAGCCAAAATAAGAAAGCCCAAGTTTGCTTGGAGATTATGGTCCGTGAACTAGCTTGATGACCATGTCGAAAAATTTTTTGAATCCGATTGACTTCAAACTAAGCAAGGATAGTCTTCAGGGTCCCTTGATGATGAATCCGAAAGCCAAAATAAGAAAGCCCAAGTTTGCTTGGAGATTATGGTCCGTGAACTAGCTTGATGACCATGTCGAAAAATTTTTTGAATCCGATTGACTTCAAACTAAGCAAGGATAGTCTTCAGGGTCCCTTGATGATGAATCCGAAAGCCAAAATAAGAAAGCCCAAGTTTGCTTGGAGATTATGGTCCGTGAACTAGCTTGATGACCATGTCGAAAAATTTTTTGAATCCGATTGACTTCAAACTAAGCAAGGATAGTCTTCAGGGTCCCTTGATGATGAATCCGAAAGCCAAAATAAGAAAGCCCAAGTTTGCTTGGAGATTATGGTCCGTGAACTAGCTTGATGACCATGTCGAAAAATTTTTTGAATCCGATTGACTTCAAACTAAGCAAGGATAGTCTTCAAGGTCCCTTGATGATGAATCCGAAAGCCAAAATAAGAAAGCCCAAGTTTGCTTGGAGATTATGGTCCGTGAACTAGCTTGATGACCATGTCGAAAATTTTTTTGAATCCGATTGACTTCAAACTAAGCAAGGATAGTCTTCAAGGTCCCTTGATGATGAATCCGAAAGCCAAAATAAGAAAGCCCAAGTTTGCTTGGAGATTATGGTCCGTGAACTAGCTTGATGACCATGTCGAAAATTTTTTGAATCCGATTGACTTCAAACTAAGCAAGGATAGTCTTCAGGGTCCCTTGATGATGAATCCGAAAGCCAAAATAAGAAAGCCCAAGTTTGCTTGGAGATTATGGTCCGTGAACTAGCTTGATGACCATGTCGAAAATTTTTTTGAATCCGATTGACTTCAAACTAAGCAAGGATAGTCTTCAGGGTCCCTTGATGATGAATCCGAAAGCCAAAATAAGAAAGCCCAAGTTTGCTTGGAGATTATGGTCCGTGAACTAGCTTGATGACCATGTCGAAAATTTTTTGAATCCGATTGACTTCAAACTAAGCAAGGATAGTCTTCAAGGTCCCTTGATGATGAATCCGAAAGCCAAAATAAGAAAGCCCAAGTTTGCTTGGAGATTATGGTCCGTGAACTAGCTTGATGACCATGTCGAAAATTTTTTTGAATCCGATTGACTTCAAACTAAGCAAGGATAGTCTTCAAGGTCCCTTGATGATGAATCCGAAAGCCAAAATAAGAAAGCCCAAGTTTGCTTGGAGATTATGGTCCGTGAACTAGCTTGATGACCATGTCGAAAATTTTTTTGAATCGATTGACTTCAAACTAAGCAAGGATAGTCTTCAAGGTCCCTTGATGATGAATCCGAAAGCCAAAATAAGAAAGCCCAAGTTTGCTTGGAGATTATGGTCCGTGAACTAGCTTGATGACCATGTCGAAAAAATTTTTGAATCCGATTGACTTCAAACTAAGCAAGGATAGTCTTCAGGTCCCTTGATGATGAATCCGAAAGCCAAAATAAGAAAGCCCAAGTTTGCTTGGAGATTATGGTCCGTGAACTAGCTTGATGACCATGTCGAAAATTTTTTGAATCCGATTGACTTCAAACTAAGCAAGGATAGTCTTCAGGGTCCCTTGATGATGAATCCGAAAGCCAAAATAAGAAAGCCCAAGTTTGCTTGGAGATTATGGTCCGTGAACTAGCTTGATGACCATGTCGAAAATTTTTTGAATCCGATTGACTTCAAACTAAGCAAGGATAGTCTTCAAGGTCCCTTGATGATGAATCCGAAAGCCAAAATAAGAAAGCCCAAGTTTGCTTGGAGATTATGGTCCGTGAACTAGCTTGATGACCATGTCGAAAATTTTTTGAATCCGATTGACTTCAAACTAAGCAAGGATAGTCTTCAAGGTCCCTTGATGATGAATCCGAAAGCCAAAATAAGAAAGCCCAAGTTTGCTTGGAGATTATGGTCCGTGAACTAGCTTGATGACCATGTCGAAAAAATTTTTTGAATCCGATTGACTTCAAACTAAGCAAGGATAGTCTTCAGGTCCCTTGATGATGAATCCGAAAGCCAAAATAAGAAAGCCCAAGTTTGCTTGGAGATTATGGTCCGTGAACTAGCTTGATGACCATGTCGAAAATTTTTTGAATCCGATTGACTTCAAACTAAGCAAGGATAGTCTTCAAGGTCCCTTGATGATGAATCCGAAAGCCAAAATAAGAAAGCCCAAGTTTGCTTGGAGATTATGGTCCGTGAACTAGCTTGATGACCATGTCGAAAAATTTTTTGAATCCGATTGACTTCAAACTAAGCAAGGATAGTCTTCAGGGTCCCTTGATGATGAATCCGAAAGCCAAAATAAGAAAGCCCAAGTTTGCTTGGAGATTATGGTCCGTGAACTAGCTTGATGACCATGTCGAAAATTTTTTGAATCCGATTGACTTCAAACTAAGCAAGGATAGTCTTCAGGGTCCCTTGATGATGAATCCGAAAGCCAAAATAAGAAAGCCCAAGTTTGCTTGGAGATTATGGTCCGTGAACTAGCTTGATGACCATGTCGAAAAATTTTTTGAATCCGATTGACTTCAAACTAAGCAAGGATAGTCTTCAAGGTCCCTTGATGATGAATCCGAAAGCCAAAATAAGAAAGCCCAAGTTTGCTTGGAGATTATGGTCCGTGAACTAGCTTGATGACCATGTCGAAAAATTTTTTGAATCCGATTGACTTCAAACTAAGCAAGGATAGTCTTCAAGGTCCCTTGATGATGAATCCGAAAGCCAAAATAAGAAAGCCCAAGTTTGCTTGGAGATTATGGTCCGTGAACTAGCTTGATGACCATGTCGAAAATTTTTTTGAATCCGATTGACTTCAAACTAAGCAAGGATAGTCTTCAAGGTCCCTTGATGATGAATCCGAAAGCCAAAATAAGAAAGCCCAAGTTTGCTTGGAGATTATGGTCCGTGAACTAGCTTGATGACCATGTCGAAAAATTTTTGAATCCGATTGACTTCAAACTAAGCAAGGATAGTCTTCAAGGTCCCTTGATGATGAATCCGAAAGCCAAAATAAGAAAGCCCAAGTTTGCTTGGAGATTATGGTCCGTGAACTAGCTTGATGACCATGTCGAAAAAATTTTTGAATCCGATTGACTTCAAACTAAGCAAGGATAGTCTTCAGGGTCCCTTGATGATGAATCCGAAAGCCAAAATAAGAAAGCCCAAGTTTGCTTGGAGATTATGGTCCGTGAACTAGCTTGATGACCATGTCGAAAAATTTTTTGAATCCGATTGACTTCAAACTAAGCAAGGATAGTCTTCAAGGTCCCTTGATGATGAATCCGAAAGCCAAAATAAGAAAGCCCAAGTTTGCTTGGAGATTATGGTCCGTGAACTAGCTTGATGACCATGTCGAAAATTTTTTTGAATCCGATTGACTTCAAACTAAGCAAGGATAGTCTTCAAGGTCCCTTGATGATGAATCAAAATAAGAAAGCCCAAGTTTGCTTGGAGATTATGGTCCGTGAACTAGCTTGATGACCATGTCGAAAAATTTTTGAATCCGATTGACTTCAAACTAAGCAAGGATAGTCTTCAGGGTCCCTTGATGATGAATCCGAAAGCCAAAATAAGAAAGCCCAAGTTTGCTTGGAGATTATGGTCCGTGAACTAGCTTGATGACCATGTCGAAAAATTTTTTGAATCCGATTGACTTCAAACTAAGCAAGGATAGTCTTCAAGGTCCCTTGATGATGAATCCGAAAGCCAAAATAAGAAAGCCCAAGTTTGCTTGGAGATTATGGTCCGTGAACTAGCTTGATGACCATGTCGAAAATTTTTTGAATCCGATTGACTTCAAACTAAGCAAGGATAGTCTTCAGGGTCCCTTGATGATGAATCCGAAAGCCAAAATAAGAAAGCCCAAGTTTGCTTGGAGATTATGGTCCGTGAACTAGCTTGATGACCATGTCGAAAATTTTTTGAATCCGATTGACTTCAAACTAAGCAAGGATAGTCTTCAGGGTCCCTTGATGATGAATCCGAAAGCCAAAATAAGAAAGCCCAAGTTTGCTTGGAGATTATGGTCCGTGAACTAGCTTGATGACCATGTCGAAAAATTTTTGAATCCGATTGACTTCAAACTAAGCAAGGATAGTCTTCAGGGTCCCTTGATGATGAATCGAAAGAAAGCCCAAGTTTGCTTGGAGATTATGGTCCGTGAACTAGCTTGATGACCATGTCGAAAAATTTTTTTGAATCCGATTGACTTCAAACTAAGCAAGGATAGTCTTCAAGGTCCTTGATGATGAATCCGAAAGCCAAAATAAGAAAGCCCAAGTTTGCTTGGAGATTATGGTCCGTGAACTAGCTTGATGACCATGTCGAAAATTTTTTGAATCCGATTGACTTCAAACTAAGCAAGGATAGTCTTCAAGGTCCTTGATGATGAATCCGAAAGCCAAAATAAGAAAGCCCAAGTTTGCTTGGAGATTATGGTCCGTGAACTAGCTTGATGACCATGTCGAAAAATTTTTTGAATCCGATTGACTTCAAACTAAGCAAGGATAGTCTTCAAGGTCCCTTGATGATGAATCCGAAAGCCAAAATAAGAAAGCCCAAGTTTGCTTGGAGATTATGGTCCGTGAACTAGCTTGATGACCATGTCGAAAAATTTTTTGAATCCGATTGACTTCAAACTAAGCAAGGATAGTCTTCAAGGTCCCTTGATGATGAATCCGAAAGCCAAAATAAGAAAGCCCAAGTTTGCTTGGAGATTATGGTCCGTGAACTAGCTTGATGACCATGTCGAAAATTTTTTTGAATCGATTGACTTCAAACTAAGCAAGGATAGTCTTCAAGGTCCCTTGATGATGAATCCGAAAGCCAAAATAAGAAAGCCCAAGTTTGCTTGGAGATTATGGTCCGTGAACTAGCTTGATGACCATGTCGAAAATTTTTTTGAATCGATTGACTTCAAACTAAGCAAGGATAGTCTTCAAGGTCCCTTGATGATGAATCCGAAAGCCAAAATAAGAAAGCCCAAGTTTGCTTGGAGATTATGGTCCGTGAACTAGCTTGATGACCATGTCGAAAAATTTTTTGAATCCGATTGACTTCAAACTAAGCAAGGATAGTCTTCAAGGTCCCTTGATGATGAATCCGAAAGCCAAAATAAGAAAGCCCAAGTTTGCTTGGAGATTATGGTCCGTGAACTAGCTTGATGACCATGTCGAAAATTTTTTGAATCCGATTGACTTCAAACTAAGCAAGGATAGTCTTCAAGGTCCCTTGATGATGAATCCGAAAGCCAAAATAAGAAAGCCCAAGTTTGCTTGGAGATTATGGTCCGTGAACTAGCTTGATGACCATGTCGAAAAATTTTTGAATCCGATTGACTTCAAACTAAGCAAGGATAGTCTTCAGGGTCCCTTGATGATGAATCCGAAAGCCAAAATAAGAAAGCCCAAGTTTGCTTGGAGATTATGGTCCGTGAACTAGCTTGATGACCATGTCGAAAAATTTTTTGAATCCGATTGACTTCAAACTAAGCAAGGATAGTCTTCAGGGTCCCTTGATGATGAATCCGAAAGCCAAAATAAGAAAGCCCAAGTTTGCTTGGAGATTATGGTCCGTGAACTAGCTTGATGACCATGTCGAAAAATTTTTTGAATCCGATTGACTTCAAACTAAGCAAGGATAGTCTTCAGGGTCCCTTGATGATGAATCCGAAAGCCAAAATAAGAAAGCCCAAGTTTGCTTGGAGATTATGGTCCCGTGAACTAGCTTGATGACCATGTCGAAAAATTTTTTGAATCCGATTGACTTCAAACTAAGCAAGGATAGTCTTCAGGGTCCCTTGATGATGAATCCGAAAGCCAAAATAAGAAAGCCCAAGTTTGCTTGGAGATTATGGTCCGTGAACTAGCTTGATGACCATGTCGAAAAATTTTTGAATCCGATTGACTTCAAACTAAGCAAGGATAGTCTTCAAGGTCCCTTGATGATGAATCCGAAAGCCAAAATAAGAAAGCCCAAGTTTGCTTGGAGATTATGGTCCGTGAACTAGCTTGATGACCATGTCGAAAATTTTTTGAATCCGATTGACTTCAAACTAAGCAAGGATAGTCTTCAAGGTCCCTTGATGATGAATCCGAAAGCCAAAATAAGAAAGCCCAAGTTTGCTTGGAGATTATGGTCCGTGAACTAGCTTGATGACCATGTCGAAAAATTTTTTGAATCCGATTGACTTCAAACTAAGCAAGGATAGTCTTCAAGGTCCCTTGATGATGAATCCGAAAGCCAAAATAAGAAAGCCCAAGTTTGCTTGGAGATTATGGTCCGTGAACTAGCTTGATGACCATGTCGAAAAATTTTTGAATCCGATTGACTTCAAACTAAGCAAGGATAGTCTTCAGGGTCCCTTGATGATGAATCCGAAAGCCAAAATAAGAAAGCCCAAGTTTGCTTGGAGATTATGGTCCGTGAACTAGCTTGATGACCATGTCGAAAAATTTTTTTGAATCCGATTGACTTCAAACTAAGCAAGGATAGTCTTCAGGGCCCTTGATGATGAATCCGAAAGCCAAAATAAGAAAGCCCAAGTTTGCTTGGAGATTATGGTCCGTGAACTAGCTTGATGACCATGTCGAAAAATTTTTTGAATCCGATTGACTTCAAACTAAGCAAGGATAGTCTTCAAGGTCCCTTGATGATGAATCCGAAAGCCAAAATAAGAAAGCCCAAGTTTGCTTGGAGATTATGGTCCGTGAACTAGCTTGATGACCATGTCGAAAAATTTTTTGAATCCGATTGACTTCAAACTAAGCAAGGATAGTCTTCAGGTCCCTTGATGATGAATCCGAAAGCCAAAATAAGAAAGCCCAAGTTTGCTTGGAGATTATGGTCCCGTGAACTAGCTTGATGACCATGTCGAAAAATTTTTGAATCCGATTGACTTCAAACTAAGCAAGGATAGTCTTCAGGGTCCCTTGATGATGAATCCGAAAGCCAAAATAAGAAAGCCCAAGTTTGCTTGGAGATTATGGTCCGTGAACTAGCTTGATGACCATGTCGAAAAATTTTTTGAATCCGATTGACTTCAAACTAAGCAAGGATAGTCTTCAGGGTCCCTTGATGATGAATCCGAAAGCCAAAATAAGAAAGCCCAAGTTTGCTTGGAGATTATGGTCCGTGAACTAGCTTGATGACCATGTCGAAAAATTTTTTGAATCGATTGACTTCAAACTAAGCAAGGATAGTCTTCAAGGTCCCTTGATGATGAATCCGAAAGCCAAAATAAGAAAGCCCAAGTTTGCTTGGAGATTATGGTCCGTGAACTAGCTTGATGACCATGTCGAAAATTTTTTTGAATCCGATTGACTTCAAACTAAGCAAGGATAGTCTTCAAGGTCCCTTGATGATGAATCCGAAAGCCAAAATAAGAAAGCCCAAGTTTGCTTGGAGATTATGGTCCGTGAACTAGCTTGATGACCATGTCGAAAAATTTTTGAATCCGATTGACTTCAAACTAAGCAAGGATAGTCTTCAAGGTCCCTTGATGATGAATCCGAAAGCCAAAATAAGAAAGCCCAAGTTTGCTTGGAGATTATGGTCCGTGAACTAGCTTGATGACCATGTCGAAAATTTTTGAATCCGATTGACTTCAAACTAAGCAAGGATAGTCTTCAAGGTCCCTTGATGATGAATCCGAAAGCCAAAATAAGAAAGCCCAAGTTTGCTTGGAGATTATGGTCCGTGAACTAGCTTGATGACCATGTCGAAAAAATTTTTGAATCGATTGACTTCAAACTAAGCAAGGATAGTCTTCAAGGTCCCTTGATGATGAATCCGAAAGCCAAAATAAGAAAGCCCAAGTTTGCTTGGAGATTATGGTCCGTGAACTAGCTTGATGACCATGTCGAAAATTTTTTTGAATCCGATTGACTTCAAACTAAGCAAGGATAGTCTTCAGGGTCCCTTGATGATGAATCCGAAAGCCAAAATAAGAAAGCCCAAGTTTGCTTGGAGATTATGGTCCGTGAACTAGCTTGATGACCATGTCCAAAAATTTTTTGAATCCGATTGACTTCAAACTAAGCAAGGATAGTCTTCAGGGTCCCTTGATGATGAATCCGAAAGCCAAAATAAGAAAGCCCAAGTTTGCTTGGAGATTATGGTCCGTGAACTAGCTTGATGACCATGTCGAAAAATTTTTTGAATCCGATTGACTTCAAACTAAGCAAGGATAGTCTTCAAGGTCCCTTGATGATGAATCCGAAAGCCAAAATAAGAAAGCCCAAGTTTGCTTGGAGATTATGGTCCGTGAACTAGCTTGATGACCATGTCGAAAAATTTTTTGAATCCGATTGACTTCAAACTAAGCAAGGATAGTCTTCAGGGTCCCTTGATGATGAATCCGAAAGCCAAAATAAGAAAGCCCAAGTTTGCTTGGAGATTATGGTCCGTGAACTAGCTTGATGACCATGTCAAAAATTTTTTTGAATCCGATTGACTTCAAACTAAGCAAGGATAGTCTTCAGGGTCCCTTGATGATGAATCCGAAAGCCAAAATAAGAAAGCCCAAGTTTGCTTGGAGATTATGGTCCGTGAACTAGCTTGATGACCATGTCGAAAAATTTTTTGAATCGATTGACTTCAAACTAAGCAAGGATAGTCTTCAAGGTCAATTGATGATGAATCCGAAAGCCAAAATAAGAAAGCCCAAGTTTGCTTGGAGATTATGGTCCGTGAACTAGCTTGATGACCATGTCGAAAATTTTTTGAATCCGATTGACTTCAAACTAAGCAAGGATAGTCTTCAGGTCCCTTGATGATGAATCCGAAAGCCAAAATAAGAAAGCCCAAGTTTGCTTGGAGATTATGGTCCGTGAACTAGCTTGATGACCATGTCGAAAAATTTTTTGAATCGATTGACTTCAAACTAAGCAAGGATAGTCTTCAGGGCCCTTGATGATGAATCCGAAAGCCAAAATAAGAAAGCCCAAGTTTGCTTGGAGATTATGGTCCGTGCGTGAACTAGCTTGATGACCATGTCGAAAAATTTTTTGAATCCGATTGACTTCAAACTAAGCAAGGATAGTCTTCAAGGTCCCTTGATGATGAATCCGAAAGCCAAAATAAGAAAGCCCAAGTTTGCTTGGAGATTATGGTCCGTGAACTAGCTTGATGACCATGTCGAAAATTTTTTGAATCGATTGACTTCAAACTAAGCAAGGATAGTCTTCAAGGTCAATTGATGATGAATCCGAAAGCCAAAATAAGAAAGCCCAAGTTTGCTTGGAGATTATGGTCCGTGAACTAGCTTGATGACCATGTCGAAAAATTTTTGAATCCGATTGACTTCAAACTAAGCAAGGATAGTCTTCAGGTCCTTGATGATGAATCCGAAAGCCAAAATAAGAAAGCCCAAGTTTGCTTGGAGATTATGGTCCGTGAACTAGCTTGATGACCATGTCAAAATTTTTTGAATCCGATTGACTCAAACTAAGCAAGGATAGTCTTCAGGGCCCTTGATGATGAATCCGAAAGCCAAAATAAGAAAGCCCAAGTTTGCTTGGAGATTATGGTCCGTGCGTGAACTAGCTTGATGACCATGTCGAAAAATTTTTGAATCCGATTGACTTCAAACTAAGCAAGGATAGTCTTCATGGTCCCTTGATGATGAATCCGAAAGCCAAAATAAGAAAGCCCAAGTTTGCTTGGAGATTATGGTCCGTGAACTAGCTTGATGACCATGTCGAAAATTTTTTTGAATCCGATTGACTTCAAACTAAGCAAGGATAGTCTTCAGGGTCCCTTGATGATGAATCCGAAAGCCAAAATAAGAAAGCCCAAGTTTGCTTGGAGATTATGGTCCGTGAACTAGCTTGATGACCATGTCGAAAATTTTTTTGAATCCGATTGACTTCAAACTAAGCAAGGATAGTCTTCAAGGTCCCTTGATGATGAATCCGAAAGCCAAAATAAGAAAGCCCAAGTTTGCTTGGAGATTATGGTCCGTGAACTAGCTTGATGACCATGTCGAAAATTTTTTGAATCGATTGACTTCAAACTAAGCAAGGATAGTCTTCAGGGTCCCTTGATGATGAATCCGAAAGCCAAAATAAGAAAGCCCAAGTTTGCTTGGAGATTATGGTCCGTGAACTAGCTTGATGACCATGTCGAAAAATTTTTTGAATCCGATTGACTTCAAACTAAGCAAGGATAGTCTTCAAGGTCAATTGATGATGAATCCGAAAGCCAAAATAAGAAAGCCCAAGTTTGCTTGGAGATTATGGTCCGTGAACTAGCTTGATGACCATGTCGAAAATTTTTTGAATCGATTGACTTCAAACTAAGCAAGGATAGTCTTCAAGGTCCCTTGATGATGAATCCGAAAGCCAAAATAAGAAAGCCCAAGTTTGCTTGGAGATTATGGTCCGTGAACTAGCTTGATGACCATGTCGAAAAATTTTTGAATCCGATTGACTTCAAACTAAGCAAGGATAGTCTTCAGGTCCCTTGATGATGAATCCGAAAGCCAAAATAAGAAAGCCCAAGTTTGCTTGGAGATTATGGTCCGTGAACTAGCTTGATGACCATGTCGAAAATTTTTTTGAATCCGATTGACTTCAAACTAAGCAAGGATAGTCTTCAGGGCCCTTGATGATGAATCCGAAAGCCAAAATAAGAAAGCCCAAGTTTGCTTGGAGATTATGGTCCGTGCGTGAACTAGCTTGATGACCATGTCGAAAAATTTTTTGAATCCGATTGACTTCAAACTAAGCAAGGATAGTCTTCAGGGTCCCTTGATGATGAATCCGAAAGCCAAAATAAGAAAGCCCAAGTTTGCTTGGAGATTATGGTCCGTGAACTAGCTTGATGACCATGTCGAAAATTTTTTTGAATCCGATTGACTTCAAACTAAGCAAGGATAGTCTTCAGGGCCCTTGATGATGAATCCGAAAGCCAAAATAAGAAAGCCCAAGTTTGCTTGGAGATTATGGTCCGTGAACTAGCTTGATGACCATGTCGAAAATTTTTTTGAATCGATTGACTTCAAACTAAGCAAGGATAGTCTTCAAGGTCCTTGATGATGAATCCGAAAGCCAAAATAAGAAAGCCCAAGTTTGCTTGGAGATTATGGTCCGTGAACTAGCTTGATGACCATGTCGAAAATTTTTTGAATCGATTGACTTCAAACTAAGCAAGGATAGTCTTCAGGGCCCTTGATGATGAATCCGAAAGCCAAAATAAGAAAGCCCAAGTTTGCTTGGAGATTATGGTCCGTGAACTAGCTTGATGACCATGTCGAAAAATTTTTTGAATCCGATTGACTTCAAACTAAGCAAGGATAGTCTTCAAGGTCCCTTGATGATGAATCCGAAAGCCAAAATAAGAAAGCCCAAGTTTGCTTGGAGATTATGGTCCGTGAACTAGCTTGATGACCATGTCGAAAATTTTTTGAATCCGATTGACTTCAAACTAAGCAAGGATAGTCTTCAAGGTCCCTTGATGATGAATCCGAAAGCCAAAATAAGAAAGCCCAAGTTTGCTTGGAGATTATGGTCCGTGAACTAGCTTGATGACCATGTCGAAAAATTTTTGAATCCGATTGACTTCAAACTAAGCAAGGATAGTCTTCAGGTCCCTTGATGATGAATCCGAAAGCCAAAATAAGAAAGCCCAAGTTTGCTTGGAGATTATGGTCCGTGAACTAGCTTGATGACCATGTCGAAAATTTTTTGAATCCGATTGACTTCAAACTAAGCAAGGATAGTCTTCAGGGCCCTTGATGATGAATCCGAAAGCCAAAATAAGAAAGCCCAAGTTTGCTTGGAGATTATGGTCCGTGAACTAGCTTGATGACCATGTCGAAAATTTTTTTGAATCGATTGACTTCAAACTAAGCAAGGATAGTCTTCAAGGTCCCTTGATGATGAATCCGAAAGCCAAAATAAGAAAGCCCAAGTTTGCTTGGAGATTATGGTCCGTGCGTGAACTAGCTTGATGACCATGTCGAAAAATTTTTGAATCCGATTGACTTCAAACTAAGCAAGGATAGTCTTCAAGGTCCCTTGATGATGAATCCGAAAGCCAAAATAAGAAAGCCCAAGTTTGCTTGGAGATTATGGTCCGTGAACTAGCTTGATGACCATGTCGAAAATTTTTTTGAATCGATTGACTTCAAACTAAGCAAGGATAGTCTTCAAGGTCCCTTGATGATGAATCCGAAAGCCAAAATAAGAAAGCCCAAGTTTGCTTGGAGATTATGGTCCGTGAACTAGCTTGATGACCATGTCGAAAAATTTTTGAATCCGATTGACTTCAAACTAAGCAAGGATAGTCTTCAGGTCCCTTGATGATGAATCCGAAAGCCAAAATAAGAAAGCCCAAGTTTGCTTGGAGATTATGGTCCGTGAACTAGCTTGATGACCATGTCAAAAAATTTTTTGAATCCGATTGACTTCAAACTAAGCAAGGATAGTCTTCAAGGTCCCTTGATGATGAATCCGAAAGCCAAAATAAGAAAGCCCAAGTTTGCTTGGAGATTATGGTCCGTGAACTAGCTTGATGACCATGTCGAAAATTTTTTTGAATCGATTGACTTCAAACTAAGCAAGGATAGTCTTCAAGGTCCTTGATGATGAATCCGAAAGCCAAAATAAGAAAGCCCAAGTTTGCTTGGAGATTATGGTCCGTGAACTAGCTTGATGACCATGTCGAAAAATTTTTTGAATCGATTGACTTCAAACTAAGCAAGGATAGTCTTCAAGGTCCTTGATGATGAATCCGAAAGCCAAAATAAGAAAGCCCAAGTTTGCTTGGAGATTATGGTCCGTGAACTAGCTTGATGACCATGTCGAAAATTTTTTGAATCCGATTGACTTCAAACTAAGCAAGGATAGTCTTCAAGGTCCCTTGATGATGAATCCGAAAGCCAAAATAAGAAAGCCCAAGTTTGCTTGGAGATTATGGTCCGTGAACTAGCTTGATGACCATGTCGAAAAAATTTTTGAATCCGATTGACTTCAAACTAAGCAAGGATAGTCTTCAGGGTCCCTTGATGATGAATCCGAAAGCCAAAATAAGAAAGCCCAAGTTTGCTTGGAGATTATGTCCGTGCGTGAACTAGCTTGATGACCATGTCGAAAAATTTTTTGAATCCGATTGACTTCAAACTAAGCAAGGATAGTCTTCATGGTCCCTTGATGATGAATCCGAAAGCCAAAATAAGAAAGCCCAAGTTTGCTTGGAGATTATGGTCCGTGAACTAGCTTGATGACCATGTCGAAAAATTTTTTGAATCGATTGACTTCAAACTAAGCAAGGATAGTCTTCAAGGTCCTTGATGATGAATCCGAAAGCCAAAATAAGAAAGCCCAAGTTTGCTTGGAGATTATGGTCCGTGAACTAGCTTGATGACCATGTCGAAATTTTTTTGAATCGATTGACTTCAAACTAAGCAAGGATAGCCTTCAAGGTCCCTTGATGATGAATCCGAAAGCCAAAATAAGAAAGCCCAAGTTTGCTTGGAGATTATGGTCCGTGAACTAGCTTGATGACCATGTCGAAAATTTTTTGAATCGATTGACTTCAAACTAAGCAAGGATAGTCTTCAGGGTCCCTTGATGATGAATCCGAAAGCCAAAATAAGAAAGCCCAAGTTTGCTTGGAGATTATGGTCCGTGAACTAGCTTGATGACCATGTCGAAAAATTTTTTGAATCCGATTGACTTCAAACTAAGCAAGGATAGCCTTCAAGGTCAATTGATGATGAATCCGAAAGCCAAAATAAGAAAGCCCAAGTTTGCTTGGAGATTATGGTCCGTGAACTAGCTTGATGACCATGTCGAAAATTTTTTGAATCCGATTGACTTCAAACTAAGCAAGGATAGTCTTCAAGGTCCCTTGATGATGAATCCGAAAGCCAAAATAAGAAAGCCCAAGTTTGCTTGGAGATTATGGTCCGTGAACTAGCTTGATGACCATGTCGAAAAATTTTTTGAATCCGATTGACTTCAAACTAAGCAAGGATAGTCTTCAGGGTCCCTTGATGATGAATCCGAAAGCCAAAATAAGAAAGCCCAAGTTTGCTTGGAGATTATGGTCCGTGAACTAGCTTGATGACCATGTGAAAATTTTTTTGAATCCGATTGACTTCAAACTAAGCAAGGATAGTCTTCAGGGTCCCTTGATGATGAATCCGAAAGCCAAAATAAGAAAGCCCAAGTTTGCTTGGAGATTATGGTCCGTGAACTAGCTTGATGACCATGTCGAAAAATTTTTTGAATCCGATTGACTTCAAACTAAGCAAGGATAGTCTTCAGGTCCTTGATGATGAATCCGAAAGCCAAAATAAGAAAGCCCAAGTTTGCTTGGAGATTATGGTCCGTGCGTGAACTAGCTTGATGACCATGTCGAAAAATTTTTTGAATCCGATTGACTTCAAACTAAGCAAGGATAGTCTTCAGGGTCCCTTGATGATGAATCCGAAAGCCAAAATAAGAAAGCCCAAGTTTGCTTGGAGATTATGGTCCGTGAACTAGCTTGATGACCATGTCAAAAATTTTTGAATCCGATTGACTTCAAACTAAGCAAGGATAGTCTTCAAGGTCCCTTGATGATGAATCCGAAAGCCAAAATAAGAAAGCCCAAGTTTGCTTGGAGATTATGGTCCGTGATCTAGCTTGATGACCATGTCGAAAAATTTTTTGAATCCGATTGACTTCAAACTAAGCAAGGATAGTCTTCAAGGTCCCTTGATGATGAATCCGAAAGCCAAAATAAGAAAGCCCAAGTTTGCTTGGAGATTATGGTCCGTGAACTAGCTTGATGACCATGTCGAAAATTTTTTGAATCCGATTGACTTCAAACTAAGCAAGGATAGTCTTCAAGGTCCTTGATGATGAATCCGAAAGCCAAAATAAGAAAGCCCAAGTTTGCTTGGAGATTATGGTCCGTGAACTAGCTTGATGACCATGTCGAAAATTTTTTGAATCGATTGACTTCAAACTAAGCAAGGATAGTCTTCAGGGCCCTTGATGATGAATCCGAAAGCCAAAATAAGAAAGCCCAAGTTTGCTTGGAGATTATGGTCCGTGAACTAGCTTGATGACCATGTCGAAAAATTTTTTGAATCGATTGACTTCAAACTAAGCAAGGATAGTCTTCAAGGTCAATTGATGATGAATCCGAAAGCCAAAATAAGAAAGCCCAAGTTTGCTTGGAGATTATGGTCCGTGAACTAGCTTGATGACCATGTCGAAAATTTTTTGAATCGATTGACTTCAAACTAAGCAAGGATAGTCTTCAAGGTCCTTGATGATGAATCCGAAAGCCAAAATAAGAAAGCCCAAGTTTGCTTGGAGATTATGGTCCGTGAACTTGCTTGATGACCATGTCGAAAAATTTTTGAATCCGATTGACTTCAAACTAAGCAAGGATAGTCTTCAGGTCCCTTGATGATGAATCCGAAAGCCAAAATAAGAAAGCCCAAGTTTGCTTGGAGATTATGGTCCGTGAACTAGCTTGATGACCATGTCGAAAAATTTTTTGAATCCGATTGACTTCAAACTAAGCAAGGATAGTCTTCAGGGCCCTTGATGATGAATCCGAAAGTCAAAATAAGAAAGCCCAAGTTTGCTTGGAGATTATGGTCCGTGCGTGAACTAGCTTGATGACCATGTCGAAAAATTTTTTGAATCCGATTGACTTCAAACTAAGCAAGGATAGTCTTCAGGTCCTTGATGATGAATCCGAAAGCCAAAATAAGAAAGCCCAAGTTTGCTTGGAGATTATGGTCCGTGAACTAGCTTGATGACCATGTCGAAAATTTTTTGAATCCGATTGACTTCTAACTAAGCAAGGATAGTCTTCAGGGTCCCTTGATGATGAATCCGAAAGCCAAAATAAGAAAGCCCAAGTTTGCTTGGAGATTATGGTCCGTGAACTAGCTTGATGACCATGTCGAAAATTTTTTTGAATCGATTGACTTCAAACTAAGCAAGGATAGTCTTCAAGGTCAATTGATGATGAATCCGAAAGCCAAAATAAGAAAGCCCAAGTTTGCTTGGAGATTATGGTCCGTGAACTAGCTTGATGACCATGTCGAAAATTTTTTGAATCCGATTGACTTCAAACTAAGCAAGGATAGTCTTCAGGTCCCTTGATGATGAATCCGAAAGCCAAAATAAGAAAGCCCAAGTTTGCTTGGAGATTATGGTCCGTGCGTGAACTAGCTTGATGACCATGTCGAAAATTTTTTGAATCCGATTGACTTCAAACTAAGCAAGGATAGTCTTCAAGGTCCTTGATGATGAATCCGAAAGCCAAAATAAGAAAGCCCAAGTTTGCTTGGAGATTATGGTCCGTGAACTAGCTTGATGACCATGTCGAAAATTTTTTGAATCGATTGACTTCAAACTAAGCAAGGATAGCCTTCAAGGTCATTGATGATGAATCCGAAAGCCAAAATAAGAAAGCCCAAGTTTGCTTGGAGATTATGGTCCGTGAACTAGCTTGATGACCATGTCGAAAATTTTTTGAATCCGATTGACTTCAAACTAAGCAAGGATAGTCTTCAGGTCCCTTGATGATGAATCCGAAAGCCAAAATAAGAAAGCCCAAGTTTGCTTGGAGATTATGGTCCGTGAACTAGCTTGATGACCATGTCGAAAATTTTTTTGAATCCGATTGACTTCAAACTAAGCAAGGATAGTCTTCAGGCCCCTTGATGATGAATCCGAAAGCCAAAATAAGAAAGCCCAAGTTTGCTTGGAGATTATGGTCCGTGAACTAGCTTGATGACCATGTCGAAAAATTTTTGAATCCGATTGACTTCAAACTAAGCAAGGATAGTCTTCAAGGTCCCTTGATGATGAATCCGAAAGCCAAAATAAGAAAGCCCAAGTTTGCTTGGAGATTATGGTCCGTGAACTAGCTTGATGACCATGTCGAAAAATTTTTTTGAATCGATTGACTTCAAACTAAGCAAGGATAGCCTTCAAGGTCAATTGATGATGAATCCGAAAGCCAAAATAAGAAAGCCCAAGTTTGCTTGGAGATTATGGTCCGTGAACTAGCTTGATGACCATGTCGAAAATTTTTTGAATCGATTGACTTCAAACTAAGCAAGGATAGTCTTCAAGGTCCCTTGATGATGAATCCGAAAGCCAAAATAAGAAAGCCCAAGTTTGCTTGGAGATTATGGTCCGTGAACTAGCTTGATGACCATGCCAAAAATTTTTTGAATCCGATTGACTTCAACTAAGCAAGGATAGTCTTCAAGGTCCCTTGATGATGAATCCGAAAGCCAAAATAAGAAAGCCCAAGTTTGCTTGGAGATTATGGTCCGTGATCTAGCTTGATGACCATGTCGAAAAATTTTTTGAATCCGATTGACTTCAAACTAAGCAAGGATAGTCTTTATGGTCCCTTGATGATGAATCCGAAAGCCAAAATAAGAAAGCCCAAGTTTGCTTGGAGATTATGGTCCGTGCGTGAACTAGCTTGATGACCATGTCGAAAAATTTTTTTGAATCCGATTGACTTCAAACTAAGCAAGGATAGTCTTCAGGGTCCTTGATGATGAATCCGAAAGCCAAAATAAGAAAGCCCAAGTTTGCTTGGAGATTATGGTCCGTGAACTAGCTTGATGACCATGCGAAAATTTTTTGAATCCGATTGACCTCTAACTAAGCAAGGATAGTCTTCATGGTCCCTTGATGATGAATCCGAAAGCCAAAATAAGAAAGCCAAGTTTGCTTGGAGATTATGGTCCGTGATCTAGCTTGATGACCATGTCGAAAAATTTTTTGAATCGATTGACTTCAAACTAAGCAAGGATAGCTTCAAGGTCAATTGATGATGAATCCGAAAGCCAAAATAAGAAAGCCCAAGTTTGCTTGGAGATTATGGTCCGTGAACTAGCTTGATGACCATGTCGAACAATTTTTTGAATCGATTGACTTCAAACTAAGCAAGGATAGTCTTCAGGGCCCTTGATGATGAATCCGAAAGCAAAATAAGAAAGCCCAAGTTTGCTTGGAGATTATGGTCCGTGCGTGAACTAGCTTGATGACCATGTCGAAAAATTTTTTTGAATCCGATTGACTTCAAACTAAGCAAGGATAGTCTTCAAGGTCAATTGATGATGAATCCGAAAGCCAAAATAAGAAAGCCCAAGTTTGCTTGGAGATTATGGTCCGTGAACTAGCTTGATGACCATGTCGAACAATTTTTTGAATCGATTGACTTCAAACTAAGCAAGGATAGTCTTCAAGGTCAATTGATGATGAATCCGAAAGCCAAAATAAGAAAGCCAAGTTTGCTTGGAGATTATGGTCCGTGAACTGCTTGATGACCATGTCGAAAAATTTTTGAATCCGATTGACTTCAAACTAAGCAAGGATAGTCTTCAGGTCCCTTGATGATGAATCCGAAAGCCAAAATAAGAAAGCCCAAGTTTGCTTGGAGATTATGGTCCGTGAACTAGCTTGATGACCATGCGAAAACTTTTTTGAATCCGATTGACTTAACTAAGCAAGGATAGTCTTCAGGGTCCCTTGATGATGAATCCGAAAGCCAAAATAAGAAAGCCCAAGTTGCTGGAGATTATGGTCCGTGCGTGAACTAGCTTGATGACCATGTCGAAAAATTTTTGAATCCGATGACTTCAAACTAAGCAAGGATAGTCTTCATGGTCCCTTGATGATGAATCCGAAAGCCAAAATAAGAAAGCCCAAGTTTGCTTGGAGATTATGGTCCGTGAACTAGCTTGATGACCATGTCGAAAATTTTTTTGAATCGATTGACTTCAAACTAAGCAAGGATAGTCTTCAAGGTCCTTGATGATGAATCCGAAAGCCAAAATAAGAAAGCCCAAGTTTGCTTGGAGATTATGGTCCGTGAACTAGCTTGATGACCATGTCGAAAAATTTTTGAATCGATTGACTTCAAACTAAGCAAGGATAGCTTCAAGGTCCCTTGATGATGAATCCGAAAGCCAAAATAAGAAAGCCCAAGTTTGCTTGGAGATTATGGTCCGTGAACTAGCTTGATGACCATGTCAAAAATTTTTGAATCCGATTGACTTCTAACTAAGCAAGGATAGTCTTCAGGGTCCCTTGATGATGAATCCGAAAGCAAAATAAGAAAGCCCAAGTTTGCTTGGAGATTATGGTCCGTGAACTAGCTTGATGACCATGTCGAAAAAATTTTGAATCGATTGACTTCAAACTAAGCAAGGATAGTCTTCAAGTTCCTTGATGATGAATCCGAAAGCCAAAATAAGAAAGCCCAAGTTTGCTTGGAGATTATGGTCCGTGAACTAGCTTGATGACCATGTCGAAAAAATTTTGAATCCGATTGACTTCAAACTAAGCAAGGATAGTCTTCAAGGTCACTTGATGATGAATCCGAAAGAAAATAAAAAAGCCAAGTTTGCTTGGAGATTATGGTCCGTGAACTAGCTTGATGACCATGTCGAAAATTTTTTGAATCCGATTGACTTCAAACTAAGCAAGGATAGTCTTCAAGGTCATTGATGATGAATCCGAAAGCCAAAATAAGAAAGCCAAGTTTGCTTGGAGATTATGGTCCGTGAACTAGCTTGATGACCATGTCGAAAAATTTTTGAATCGATTGACTTCAAACTAAGCAAGGATAGCCTTCAAGGTCAATGATGATGAATCCGAAAGCCAAAATAAGAAAGCCCAAGTTTGCTTGGAGATTATGGTCCTAGTCTTCAAGGTCCCTTGATGATGAATCCGAAAGCAAAATAAGAAAGCCCAAAGTTGCTGGAGATTATGGTCCGGGAACTAGATGATGACCATGCGAAAATTTTTGAAATCCGATTGACTTCAAACTAAGCTAGGATAGTTTCAGGGTCCCTTGATGATGAATCCGAAAGCCAAAATTTTGAATCCAAGTGCTTGGAGATTAGGCCTAGTCTTCAAGGTCCCTTGATGATGAATCCGAAAGCCAAAATAAGAAAGCCCAAGTTTGCTGGAGATTATGGTCCGTGAACTAGCTTGATGACCATGTCGAAAATTTTTTGAATCCGATTGACTTCAAACTAAGCTAGGATAGTCTTCAGGGTCCCTTGATGATGAATCCGAAAGCCAAAATAAGAAAGCCCAAGTTTGCTTGGAGATTATGGTCCGTGAACTAGCTTGATGACCATGTCAAAAATTTTTTGAATCCGATTGACTTCAAACTAAGCAAGGATAGTCTTCAAGGTCCCTTGATGATGAATCCGAAAGCCAAAATAAGAAAGCCCAAGTTTGCTTGGAGATTATGGTCCGTGAACTAGCTTGATGACCATGTCGAAAAATTTTTTGAATCGATTGACTTCAAACTAAGCAAGGATAGTCTTCAAGGTCAATTGATGATGAATCCGAAAGCCAAAATAAGAAAGCCCAAGTTTGCTTGGAGATTATGGTCCGTGATCTAGCTTGATGACCATGTCGAAAATTTTTTTGAATCGATTGACTTCAAACTAAGCAAGGATAGTCTTCAAGGTCCTTGATGATGAATCCGAAAGCCAAAATAAGAAAGCCCAAGTTTGCTTGGAGATTATGGTCGTCGTGAACTAGCTTGATGACCATGTCGAAAAATTTTTTGAATCCGATTGACTTCAAACTAAGCAAGGATAGTTCAAGGTCCCTTGATGATGAATCCGAAAGCCAAAATAAGAAAGCCCAAGTTTGCTTGGAGATTATGGTCCGTGAACTAGCTTGATGACCATGTCGAAAAATTTTTTGAATTCGATTGACTTCAAACTAAGCAAGGATAGTCTTCATGGTCCCTTGATGATGAATCCGAAAGCCAAAATAAGAAAGCCCAAGTTTGCTTGGAGATTATGGTCCGTGCGTGAACTAGCTTGATGACCATGTCGAAAAATTTTTGAATCCGATTGACTTCAAACTAAGCAAGGATAGTCTTCAGGGTACCTTGATGATGAATCCGAAAGCCAAAATAAGAAAGCCCAAGTTTGCTTGGAGATTATGGTCCGTGAACTAGCTTGATGACCATGTCAAAAATTTTTTTGAATCCGATTGACCTCTAACTAAGCAAGGATAGTCTTCAGGTCCCTTGATGATGAATCCGAAAGCCAAAATAAGAAAGCCCAAGTTTGCTTGGAGATTATGGTCCGTGATCTAGCTTGATGACCATGTCGAAAAATTTTTTGAATCGATTGACTTCAAACTAAGCAAGGATAGCCTTCAAGGTCAATTGATGATGAATCCGAAAGCCAAAATAAGAAAGCCCAAGTTTGCTTAGAGATTATGGTCCGTGAACTAGCTTGATGACCATGTCGAAAAATTTTTTGAATCGATTGACTTCAAACTAAGCAAGGATAGCCTTCAAGGTCAATTGATGATGAATCCGAAAGCCAAAATAAGAAAGCCCAAGTTTGCTTGGAGATTATGGTCCGTGAACTAGCTTGATGACCATGTCGAAAAATTTTTGAATCGATTGACTTCAAACTAAGCAAGGATAGTCTTCAGGCCCTTGATGATGAATCCGAAAGCCAAAATAAGAAAGCCCAAGTTTGCTTGGAGATTATGGTCCGTGAACTAGCTTGATGACCATGTCGAAAAATTTTTGAATCGATTGACTTCAAACTAAGCAAGGATAGCCTTCAAGGTCAATTGATGATGAATCCGAAAGCCAAAATAAGAAAGCCCAAGTTTGCTTGGAGATTATGGTCCGTGAACTAGCTTGATGACCATGTCGAAAATTTTTTGAATCGATTGACTTCAAACTAAGCAAGGATAGCCTTCAAGGTCAATTGATGATGAATCCGAAAGCCAAAATAAGAAAGCCCAAGTTTGCTTGGAGATTATGGTCCGTGAACTAGCTTGATGACCATGTCGAAAATTTTTTGAATCCGATTGACTTCAAACTAAGCAAGGATAGTCTTCAGGTCCCTTGATGATGAATCCGAAAGCCAAAATAAGAAAGCCCAAGTTTGCTTGGAGATTATGGTCCGTGAACTAGCTTGATGACCATGTCGAAAATTTTTTTTGAATCCGATTGACTTCTAACTAAGCAAGGATAGTCTTCAGGTCCCTTGATGATGAATCCGAAAGCCAAAATAAGAAAGCCCAAGTTTGCTTGGAGATTATGGTCCGTGAACTAGCTTGATGACCATGTCGAAAAATTTTTGAATCCGATTGACTTCAAACTAAGCAAGGATAGTCTTTAAGGTCCCTTGATGATGAATCCGAAAGCCAAAATAAGAAAGCCCAAGTTTGCTTGGAGATTATGGTCCGTGAACTAGCTTGATGACCATGTCGAAAAAATTTTTTGAATCGATTGACTTCAAACTAAGCAAGGATAGCTTCAAGGTCCCTTGATGATGAATCCGAAAGCCAAAATAAGAAAGCCCAAGTTTGCTTGGAGATTATGGTCCGTGAACTAGCTTGATGACCATGTCGAAAAATTTTTGAATCCGATTGACTTCAAACTAAGCAAGGATAGCCTTCAAGGTCAATTGATGATGAATCCGAAAGCCAAAATAAGAAAGCCCAAGTTTGCTTGGAGATTATGGTCCGTGAACTAGCTTGATGACCATGTCGAAAATTTTTTTGAATCCGATTGACTTCAAACTAAGCAAGGATAGCCTTCAAGGTCAATTGATGATGAATCCGAAAGCCAAAATAAGAAAGCCCAAGTTTGCTTGGAGATTATGGTCCGTGAACTAGCTTGATGACCATGTCGAAAATTTTTTGAATCCGATTGACTTCAAACTAAGCAAGGATAGTCTTCAAGGTCAACTTGATGATGAATCCGAAAGCCAAAATAAGAAAGCCCAAGTTTGCTTGGAGATTATGGTCCGTGATCTAGCTTGATGACCATGTCGAAAAAATTTTGAATCCGATTGACTTCAAACTAAGCAAGGAGAGTCTTCAAGGTCACTTGATGATGAATCCGAAAGCCAAAATAAGAAAGCCCAAGTTTGCTTGGAGATTATGGTCCGTGAACTAGCTTGATGACCATGTCGAAAAATTTTTGAATCGATTGACTTCAAACTAAGCAAGGATAGCCTTCAAGGTCAATTGATGATGAATCCGAAAGCCAAAATAAGAAAGCCCAAGTTTGCTTGGAGATTATGGTCCGTGATCTAGCTTGATGACCATGTCGAAAAAATTTTGAATCGATTGACTTCAAACTAAGCAAGGATGGCCTTCAAGGTCAATTGATGATGAATCCGAAAGCCAAAATAAGAAAGCCCAAGTTTGCTTGGAGATTATGGTCCGTGAACTAGCTTGATGACCATGGAATTTAAAAATTTTGAATCGATTGACTTCAAACTAAGCAAGGATAGTCTTCAAGGTCCCTTGATGATGAATCCGAAAGCCAAAATAAGAAAGCCCAATTTTGCTTGGAGATTATGGTCCGTGAATCTAGCTTGATGACCTTGTCGAAAAAATTTTTGAATCGATTGACTTCAAACTAAGCAAGGATGGCCTTCAAGGTCAATTGATGATGAATCCGAAAGCCAAAATAAGAAAGCCCAAGTTTGCTTGGAGATTATGGTCCGTGAATCTAGCTTGATGAGTCATGTCGAAAAATTTTTTGAATCCGACTGACTTCAAACTAAGCAAGGATAGCCTTCAAGTCAATTGATGATGAATCCGAAAGCCAAAATAAGAAAGCCCAAGTTTGCTTGGAGATTATGGTCCGTGAACTAGCTTGATGACCATGTCGAAAATTTTTTTTGAATCCGATGACTTCTACTAAGCAAGGATAGTTCTTAGTTTGATGAAGTCTGACCTTGAAGACTATCCTTGCTTAGTTTGAAGTCAATCGGATTCAAAATTTTTTCGACATGGTCATCAAGCTAGATCACGGACCATAATCTCCAAGCAAACTTGGGCTTTCTTATTTTGGCTTTCGGATTTCATCATCAATTGACTTGAAGGCTATCCTTGCTTAGTTTGAAGTCAATCGGATTCAAAAAAATTTTCGACATGGTCTTCAAGTTAGTTCACGTACCATAATCTTCAAGCAAACTTGGGCTTTGTATTTTAGGCTTTCGGATTCATCATCAATTGACCTTGAAGGCTATCCTTGCTTAGTTTGAAGTCAATCGGATTCAAAAAAATTTCGACATGGTCTTCAAGCTAGTTCCACGGACCATAATCTCCAAGCAAACTTGGGACTTTCTTATTTTGGCTTTCTGATTCATCATCAATTGACCTGAAGGCAATCCTGCTTAGTTTGAAGTCAATCGGATTCAAAAAATTTTTCGACATGGTCATCAAGCTAGATCACGGACCATAATCTCCAAGCAAACTTGGGCTTTCTTATTTTGGCTTTCGGATTCATCATCAATTGACCTTGAAGGCCATCCTTGCTTAGTTTGAAGTCAATCGATTCAAAAATTTTTTTCGACATGGTCATCAAGCTAGATCACGGACCATAATCTCCAAGCAAACTTGGGCTTTCTTATTTGGCTTTCGGATTCATCATCAATTGACCTTGAAGGCTATCCTTGCTTAGTTTGAAGTCAATCGGATTCAAAAATTTTTTCGACATGGTCATCAAGCTGGTTCACGGACAATAATCTCCAAGCAAACTTGGGCTTTCTTATTTTGGCTTAAGGATTCATCATCAAGTGACTTGAAGATCCTTGCTTAGTTTGAAGTCAATCGGATTCAAAAATTTGTTTCGACATGGTCATCAAGCTAGATTACGGACCATAATCTCCAAGCAAACTTGGGCTTTCTATTTTGGCTTTCGGATTCATCATCAATTGACCTTGAAGGCTATCCTAGCTTAGTTTGAAGTCATCGGATTCAAAAAATTTTCGACATGGTCATCAAGTTAGTTCACGTACCATAATCTCAAGCAAACTTGGGCTTTCTTATTTTGGCTTTCGGATTCATCATCAATTGACCCTGAAGGCTATCCTTGCTTAGTTTGAAGTCAATCGGATTCAAAAAATTTTCGACATGGTCATCAAGCTAGTTCACGGACCATAATCTCCAAGCAAACTTGGGCTTTCTTATTTTGGCTTTCGGATTCATCATCAATTGACCTTGAAGGCTATCCTTGCTTAGTTTGAAGTCAAGTCGGATTCAACAAATTTTTCGACATACTCATCAAGCTAGATCACGGACCATAATCTCCAAGCAAACTTGGGCTTTCTTATTTTGGCTTTCGGATTCATCATCAAGGGACCTTGAAGACTATCCTTGCTTAGTTTGAAGTCAATCGGATTCAAAATTTTTTTCGACATGGTCATCAAGCTAGTTCACGTACCATAATCTCCAAGCAAAATTGGGCTTTCTTATTTTGGCTTTCGGATTCATCATCATTGACATTGAAGGCTATCCTTGCTTAGTTTGAAGTCAATCGATTCAAAAAATTTTTTCGACATGGTCATCAAGCTAGTTCACGGACCATAATCTCAAGCAAACTTGGGTTTTTTTATTTTGGCTTTCGGATTCATCATCAATTGACCTTGAAGGATATCCTTGCTTAGTTTGAAGTCAATCGATTCAAAAATTTTTTTCGACATGGTCATCAAGCTAGATCACGGACCATAATCTCCAAGCAAACTTGGCTTTCTTATTTTGGCTTTCGGATTCATCATCAATTGACCTTGAATCTATCCTTGCTTAGTTTGAAGTCAATCGATTCAAAAAATTTTCGACATGGTCATCAAGCTAGTTCACGGACCATAATCTCCAAGCAAACTTGGGCTTTTATTTTGGCTTTCGGATTCATCATCAAGTGACCTTGAAGACTATCCTTGCTTAGTTTGAAGTCAATCGGATTCAAAATTTTTTCGACATGGTCATCAAGCTAGATCACGGACCATAATCTCCAAGCAAACTTGGGCTTTCTTATTTTGGCTTTCGGATTCATCATCAAGGGACCCTGAAGACTATCCTTGCTTAGTTTGAAGTCAATCGATTCAAAAAATTTTTGACATGGTCATCAAGCTAGTTCACGGACCATAATCTCCAAGCAAACTGGGCTTTCTTATTTTGGCTTTCGGATTCATCATCAAGGGACCTGAAGACTATCCTTGCTTAGTTTGAAGTCAATCGGATTCAAAAAAATTTTCGACATGGTCATCAAGCTAGTTCACGGACCATAATCTCCAAGCAAACTTGGGCTTTCTTATTTTGGCTTTCGGATTCATCATCAATTGACCTTGAAGGCTATCCTGCTTAGTTTGAAGTCAATCGGATTCAAAAAAATTTTTCGACATGGTCTCAAGCTAGTTCACGGACCATAATCTCCAAGCAAACTTGGCTTTCTTATTTTGGCTTTCGGATTCATCATCAAGGGACTTGAAGGCTATCCTTGCTTAGTTTGAAGTCAATCGATTCAAAAAATTTTTCGACATGGTCATCAAGCTAGTTCACGGACCATAATCTAAAGCAAACTTGGGCTTTCTTATTTTGGCTTTCGGATTCATCATCAAGGGACCCTGAAGACTATCCTTGCTTAGTTTGAAGTCAATCGAATTCAAAAAATTTTTGACATGGTCATCAAGCTAGTTCACGGACCATAATCTCCAAGCAAACTTGGGCTTTCTTATTTTGGCTTTCGGATTCATCATCAAGGGACCTGAAGACTATCCTTGCTTAGTTTGAAGTCAATCGGATTCAAAAAAAATTTTCGACATGGTCATCAAGCTAGTTCACGGACCATAATCTCCAAGCAAACTTGGCTTTCTTATTTTGGCTTTCGGATTCATCATCAATTGACCTTGAAGGTATCCCTGCTTAGTTTGAAGTCAATCGGATTCAAAAAAATTTTTCGACATGGTCATCAAGCTAGATCACGGACCATAATCTCCAAGCAAACTTGGGCTTTCTTATTTTGGCTTTCGGATTCATCATCAAGGGACCTTGAAGGCTATCCTTGCTTAGTTTGAAGTCAATCGATTCAAAAAATTTTCGACATGGTCATCAAGCTAGTTCACGGACCATAATCTAAAGCAAACTTGGGCTTTCTTATTTTGGCTTTCGGATTCATCATCAATTGACCTTGAAGGCTATCCTTGCTTAGTTTGAAGTCAATCGGATTCAAAAAATTTTTCGACATGGTCATCAAGCTAGTTCACGGACCATAATCTCCAAGCAAACTTGGGCTTTCTTATTTTGGCTTTCGGATTCATCATCAAGTGACCTTGAAGACTATCCTTGCTTAGTTTGAAGTCAATCGATTCAAAAATTTTTTCGACATGGTCATCAAGCTAGATCACGGACCATAATCTCCAAGCAAACTTGGGCTTTCTTATTTTGGCTTTCGGATTCATCATCAAGGGACCTTGAAGGCTATCCTTGCTTAGTTTGAAGTCAATCGATTCAAAAAATTTTTCGACATGGTCATCAAGCTAGTTCACGGACCATAATCTCCAAGCAAACTTGGGCTTTCTTATTTTGGCTTTCGGATTCATCATCAATTGACATTGAAGGCCATCCTTGCTTAGTTTGAAGTCAATCGATTCAAAAATTTTTTTCGACATGGTCATCAAGCTAGATCACGGACCATAATCTCCAAGCAAACTTGGGTTTTTTTATTTTGGCTTTCGGATTCATCATCAATTGACCTTGAAGGCTATCCTTGCTTAGTTTGAAGTCAATCGATTCAAAAAAAATTTTCGACATGGTCATCAAGCTAGATCACGGACCATAATCTCCAAGCAAACTTGGGCTTTCTTATTTTGGCTTTCGGATTCATCATCAATTGACCTTGAAGACTATCCTTGCTTAGTTTGAAGTCAATCGATTCAAAAAAATTTTCGACATGGTCATCAAGCTAGTTCACGGACCATAATCTCCAAGCAAACTTGGGCTTTCTTATTTTCTTTCGGATTCATCATCAAGTGACCTTGAAGACTATCCTTGCTTAGTTTGAAGTCAATCGGATTCAAAATTTTTTCGACATGGTCATCAAGCTAGATCACGGACCATAATCTCCAAGCAAACTTGGGCTTTCTTATTTTGGCTTTCGGATTCATCATCAAGGGACCCTGAAGACTATCCTTGCTTAGTTGAAGTCAATCGGATTCAAAAAAATTTTCGACATGGTCATCAAGCTAGTTCACGGACCATAATCTCCAAGCAAACTTGGGCTTTCTTATTTTGGCTTTCGGATTCATCATCAATTGACCTTGAAGGCTATCCCTGCTTAGTTTGAAGTCAATCGGATTCAAAAAAATTTCGACATGGTCATCAAGCTAGTTCACGGACCATAATCTCCAAGCAAACTTGGGCTTTCTTATTTTGGCTTTCGGATTCATCATCAAGGGACCTTGAAGACTATCCTTGCTTAGTTTGAAGTCAATCGGATTCAAAAAATTTTTCGACATGGTCATCAAGCTAGTTCACGGACCATAATCTCCAAGCAAACTTGGGCTTTCTTATTTTGGCTTTCGGATTCATCATCAAGGGACCTTGAAGACTATCCTTGCTTAGTTTGAAGTCAATCGATTCAAAAAATTTTTTCGACATGGTCATCAAGCTAGATCACGGACCATAATCTCAAGCAAACTTGGGCTTTCTTATTTTGGCTTTCGGATTCATCATCAAGGGACCTTGAAGACTATCCTTGCTTAGTTTGAAGTCAATCGATTCAAAAAAATTTTCGACATGGTCATCAAGCTAGTTCACGGACCATAATCTCCAAGCAAACTTGGGCTTTCTTATTTTGGCTTTCGGATTCATCATCAAGGGACCTTGAAGACTATCCTTGCTTAGTTTGAAGTCAATCGGATTCAAAATTTTTTTCGACATGGTCATCAAGCTAGTTCACGGACCATAATCTCCAAGCAAACTTGGGCTTTCTTATTTTGCTTTCGGATTCATCATCAATTGACCTTGAAGGCTATCCTTGCTTAGTTTGAAGTCAATCGATTCAAAAAAATTTTCGACATGGTCATCAAGCTAGTTCACGGACCATAATCTCCAAGCAAACTTGGGCTTTCTTATTTTGGCTTTCGGATTCATCATCAAGGACCTTGAAGACTATCCTTGCTTAGTTTGAAGTCAATCGGATTCAAAATTTTTTTCGACATGGTCATCAAGCTAGTCACGGACCATAATCCAAGCAAACTTGGGCTTTCTTATTTTGGCTTTCGGATTCATCATCAAGGGACCTGAAGACTATCCTTGCTTAGTTTGAAGTCAATCGATTCAAAAAAATTTTTGACATGGTCATCAAGCTAGTTCACGGACCATAATCTCCAAGCAAACTTGGGCTTTCTTATTTTGGCTTTCGGATTCATCATCAAGGGACCCTGAAGACTATTCTTGCTTAGTTTGAAGTCAATCGGATTCAAAAAAATTTTCGACATGGTCATCAAGCTAGTTCACGGACCATAATCTCCAAGCAAACTTGGGCTTTCTTATTTTGGCTTTCGGATTCATCATCAATTGACCTTGAAGGCTATCCTGCTTAGTTTGAAGTCAATCGGATTCAAAAAAAATTTTCGACATGGTCATCAAGCTAGTTCACGGACCATAATCTCAAGCAAACTTGGGCTTTCTTATTTTGGCTTTCGGATTCATCATCAAGGGACCTTGAAGACTATCCTTGCTTAGTTTGAAGTCAATCGGATTCAAAAAAATTTTTTTCGACATGGTCATCAAGCTAGTTCACGGACCATAATCTCCAAGCAAACTTGGGCTTTCTTATTTTGGCTTTCGGATTCATCATCAATTGACCTTGAAGGCATCCTTGCTTAGTTTGAAGTCAATCGATTCAAAAAATTTTTTCGACATGGTCATCAAGCTAGATCACGGACCATAATCTCCAAGCAAACTTGGGCTTTCTTATTTTGGCTTTCGGATTCATCATCAATGACCTTGAAGGCTATCCTTGCTTAGTTTGAAGTCAATCGATTCAAAAAATTTTTCGACATGGTCATCAAGCTAGATCACGGACCATAATCTCCAAGCAAACTTGGGCTTTCTTATTTTGGCTTTCGGATTCATCATCAAGGGACCTTGAAGACTATCCTTGCTTAGTTTGAAGTCAATCGATTCAAAAAAATTTTCGACATGGTCATCAAGCTAGTTCACGGACCATAATCTCCAAGCAAACTTGGGCTTTCTTATTTTATTTCGGATTCATCATCAAGGGACCTTGAAGACTATCCTTGCTTAGTTTGAAGTCAATCGGATTCAAAAAATTTTTCGACATGGTCATCAAGCTAGATCACGGACCATAATCTCCAAGCAAACTTGGGCTTTCTTATTTTGGCTTTCGGATTCATCATCAAGGGACCTTGAAGACTATCCTTGCTTAGTTTGAAGTCAATCGGATTCAAAAATTTTTCGACATGGTCATCAAGCTAGTTCACGGACCATAATCTCCAAGCAAACTTGGGCTTTCTTATTTTGGCTTTCGGATTCATCATCAAGGGACCTGAAGACTATCCTTGCTTAGTTTGAAGTCAATCGGATTCAAAAAAATTTTTGACATGGTCATCAAGCTAGTTCACGGACCATAATCTCCAAGCAAACTTGGGCTTTCTTATTTTGGCTTTCGGATTCATCATCAATTGACCTTGAAGGCTATCCTTGCTTAGTTTGAAGTCAATCGATTCAAAAAAATTTTCGACATGGTCATCAAGCTAGTTCACGGACCATAATCTCCAAGCAAACTTGGGCTTTCTTATTTTGGCTTTCGGATCATTCATCATCAATTGACCTTGAAGGCTATCCTTGCTTAGTTTGAAGTCAATCGATTCAAAAAAATTTTCGACATGGTCATCAAGCTAGATCACGGACCATAATCTCCAAGCAAACTTGGGCTTTCTTATTTTGGCTTTCGGATTCATCATCAAGGGACCATGAAGACTATCCTTGCTTAGTTTGAAGTCAATCGGATTCAAAAAATTTTTCGACATGGTCATCAAGCTAGTTCACGCACGGACCATAATCTCCAAGCAAACTTGGGCTTTCTTATTTTGGCTTTCGGATTCATCATCAAGGGCCCTGAAGACTATCCTTGCTTAGTTAGAAGTCAATCGGATTCAAAAAAAGTTTTCGACATGGTCATCAAGCTAGTTCACGGACCATAATCTCCAAGCAAACTTGGGCTTTCTTATTTGGCTTTCGGATTCATCATCAAGGGACCTGAAGACTATCCTTGCTTAGTTTGAAGTCAATCGGATTCAAAAATTTTTTCGACATGGTCATCAAGCTAGTTCACGGACCATAATCTCCAAGCAAACTTGGGCTTTCTTATTTTGGCTTTCGGATTCATCATCAATTGACCTTGAAGGCTATCCTTGCTTAGTTTGAAGTCAATCGATTCAAAAAATTTTCGACATGGTCATCAAGCTAGTTCACGGACCATAATCTCCAAGCAAACTTGGGCTTTCTTATTTTGGCTTTCGGATTCATCATCAATTGACCTTGAAGGCTATCCTTGCTTAGTTTGAAGTCAATCGGATTCAAAAAATTTTTCGACATGGTCATCAAGCTAGTTCACGCACGGACCATAATCTCCAAGCAAACTTGGGCTTTCTTATTTTGGCTTTCGGATTCATCATCAAGGGACCCTGAAGACTATCCTTGCTTGCTTAGTTTGAAGTCAATCGATTCAAAAAAATTTTCGACATGGTCATCAAGCTAGATCACGGACCATAATCTCCAAGCAAACTTGGGCTTTCTTATTTTGGCTTTCGGATTCATCATCAATTGACCTTGAAGGCTATCCTTGCTTAGTTTGAAGTCAATCGATTCAAAAAAATTTTCGACATGATCATCAAGCTAGTTACGGACCATAATCTCTAAGCAAACTTGGGCTTTCTTATTTTGGCTTTCGGATTCATCATCAATTGACCTTGAAGGCTATCCTTGCTTAGTTTGAAGTCAATCGATTCAAAAAATTTTTCGACATGGTCATCAAGCTAGATCACGGACCATAATCTCCAAGCAAACTTGGGCTTTCTTATTTTGGCTTTCGGATTCATCATCAAGGGACCATGAAGACTATCCTTGCTTAGTTAGAAGTCAATCGGATTCAAAAAAATTTTCGACATGGTCATCAAGCTAGTTCACGGACCATAATCTCCAAGCAAACTTGGGCTTTCTTATTTTGGCTTTCGGATTCATCATCAAGGACCCTGAAGACTATCCTTGCTTAGTTTGAAGTCAATCGGATTCAAAAAATTTTTCGACATGGTCATCAAGCTAGTTCACGCACGGACCATAATCTCCAAGCAAACTTGGGCTTTCTTATTTTGGCTTTCGGATTCATCATCAAGGGACCATAAAGACTATCCTTGCTTAGTTTGAAGTCAATCGGATTCAAAAAATTTTTCGACATGGTCATCAAGCTAGTTCACGGACCATAATCTCCAAGCAAACTTGGGCTTTCTTATTTTGGCTTTCGGATTCATCATCAAGGACCCTGAAGACTATCCTTGCTTAGTTTGAAGTCAATCGGATTCAAAAAATTTTTCGACATGGTCATCAAGCTAGTTCACGGACCATAATCTCCAAGCAAACTTGGGCTTTCTTATTTTGGCTTTCGGATTCATCATCAAGGGACCATGAAGACTATCCTTGCTTAGTTTGAAGTCAATCGGATTCAAAAAATTTTTCGACATGGTCATCAAGCTAGATCACGGACCATAATCTCCAAGCAAACTTGGGCTTTCTTATTTTGGCTTTCGGATCATCATCAATTGACCTTGAAGGCTATCCTTGCTTAGTTTGAAGTCAATCGGATTCAAAAAAATTTTTGACATGGTCATCAAGCTAGTTCACGGACCATAATCTCCAAGCAAACTTGGGCTTTCTTATTTTGGCTTTCGGATTCATCATCAATTGGACCTTGAAGACTATCCTTGCTTAGTTTGAAGTCAATCGATTCAAAAAAATTTTCGACATGGTCATCAAGCTAGATCACGGACCATAATCTCCAAGCAAACTTAGGCTTTCTTATTTTGGCTTTCGGATTCATCATCAAGGGACCATAAAGACTATCCTTGCTTAGTTTGAAGTCAATCGGATTCAAAAAATTTTCGACATGGTCATCAAGCTAGTTCACGCACGGACCATAATCTCCAAGCAAACTTGGGCTTTCTTATTTTGACTTTCGGATTCATCATCAAGGGGCCCTGAAGACTATCCTTGCTTAGTTAGAGGTCAATCGGATTCAAAAAAAGTTTTGGCATGGTCATCAAGCTAGTTCACGGACCATAATCTCCAAGCAAACTTGGGCTTTCTTATTTTGGCTTTCGGATTCATCATCAAGGGACCTGAAGACTATCCTTGCTTAGTTTGAAGTCAATCGGATTCAAAAAATTTTCTCGACATGGTCATCAAGCTAGTTCACGGACCATAATCTCCAAGCAAACTTGGGCTTTCTTATTTTGGCTTTCGGATTCATCATCAATTGACCTTGAAGGCTATCCTTGCTTAGTTTGAAGTCAATCGATTCAAAAAAATTTTCGACATGGTCATCAAGCTAGATCACGGACCATAATCTCCAAGCAAACTTGGGCTTTCTTATTTTGGCTTTCGGATTCATCATCAATGACCTTGAAGGCTATCCTTGCTTAGTTTGAAGTCAATCGGATTCAAAAATTTTTCGACATGGTCATCAAGCTAGTTCACGCACGGACCATAATCTCCAAGCAAACTTGGGCTTTCTTATTTTGACTTTCGGATTCATCATCAAGGGGCCCTGAAGACTATCCTTGCTTAGTTTGAAGTCAATCGATTCAAAAAATTGTTCGACATGGTCATCAAGCTAGATCACGGACCATAATCTCCAAGCAAACTTGGGCTTTCTTATTTTGGCTTTCGGATTCATCATCAATTGACCTTGAAGGCTATCCTTGCTTAGTTTGAAGTCAATCGATTCAAAAAATTTTCGACATGGTCATCAAGCTAGTTCACGGACCATAATCTCAAGCAAACTTGGGCTTTCTTATTTTGGCTTTCGGATTCATCATCAATTGACCTTGAAGGCTATCCTTGCTTAGTTTGAAGTCAATCGATTCAAAAAATTTTTCGACATGGTCATCAAGCTAGATCACGGACCATAATCTCCAAGCAAACTTAGGCTTTCTTATTTTGGCTTTCGGATTCATCATCAAGGGACCTAAAGACTATCCTTGCTTAGTTAGAAGTCAATCGGATTCAAAAAAATTTTTCGACATGGTCATCAAGCTAGTTCACGGACCATAATCTCCAAGCAAACTTGGGCTTTCTTATTTTGGCTTTCGGATTCATCATCAAGGGACCCTGAAGACTATCCTTGCTTAGTTTGAAGTCAATCGGATTCAAAAAAATTTTTCGACATGGTCATCAAGCTAGTTCACGCACGGACCATAATCTCCAAGCAAACTTGGGCTTTCTTATTTTGGCTTTCGGATTCATCATCAAGGGACCATAAAGACTATCCTTGCTTAGTTAGAAGTCAATCGGATTCAAAAAATTTTTGACATGGTCATCAAGCTAGTTCACGGACCATAATCTCCAAGCAAACTTGGGCTTTCTTATTTTGGCTTTCGGATTCATCATCAAGGACCCTGAAGACTATCCTTGCTTAGTTTGAAGTCAATCGGATTCAAAAAATTTTTCGACATGGTCATCAAGCTAGTTCACGCACGGACCATAATCTCCAAGCAAACTTGGCTTTCTTATTTTGGCTTTCGGATTCATCATCAAGGGACCTAAAGACTATCCTTGCTTAGTTTGAAGTCAATCGGATTCAAAAAATTTTTCGACATGGTCATCAAGCTAGTTCACGGACCATAATCTCCAAGCAAACTTGGGCTTTCTTATTTTGGCTTTCGGATTCATCATCAATTGACCTTGAAGACTATCCTTGCTTAGTTTGAAGTCAATCGGATTCAAAAAATTTTTTCGACATGGTCATCAAGCTAGTTCACGGACCATAATCTCCAAGCAAACTTGGGCTTTCTTATTTTGGCTTTCGGATTCATCATCAATTGACCTTGAAGGCTATCCTTGCTTAGTTTGAAGTCAATCGATTCAAAAAAATTTTCGACATGGTCATCAAGCTAGATCACGGACCATAATCTCCAAGCAAACTTGGGCTTTCTTATTTTGGCTTTCGGATTCATCATCAAGGGACCTTGAAGACTATCCTTGCTTAGTTTGAAGTCAATCGGATTCAAAAAATTTTCGACATGGTCATCAAGCTAGTTCACGCACGGACCATAATCTCCAAGCAAACTTGGGCTTTCTTATTTGACTTTCGGATTCATCATCAAGGGGCCCTGAAGACTATCCTTGCTTAGTTTGAAGTCAATCGGATTCAAAAAAATTTTGACATGGTCATCAAGCTAGTTCACGGACCATAATCTCCAAGCAAACTTGGGCTTTCTTATTTTGGCTTTCGGATTCATCATCAAGGGACCTGAAGACTATCCTTGCTTAGTTTGAAGTCAATCGGATTCAAAAATTTTTCGACATGGTCATCAAGCTAGTTCACGGACCATAATCTCCAAGCAAACTTGGGCTTTCTTATTTTGGCTTTCGGATTCATCATCAATTGACCTTGAAGGCTATCCTTGCTTAGTTTGAAGTCAATCGATTCAAAAAATTTTCGACATGGTCATCAAGCTAGATCACGGACCATAATCTCCAAGCAAACTTGGCTTTCTTATTTTGGCTTTCGGATTCATCATCAAGGGACCTTGAAGACTATCCTTGCTTAGTTTGAAGTCAATCGGATTCAAAAAATTTTTCGACATGGTCATCAAGCTAGTTCACGCACGGACCATAATCTCCAAGCAAACTTGGGCTTTCTTATTTTGGCTTTCGGATTCATCATCAAGGGGCCCTGAAGACTATCCTTGCTTAGTTTGAAGTCAATCGGATTCAAAAAATTGTTCGACATGGTCATCAAGCTAGTTCACGGACCATAATCTCCAAGCAAACTTGGGCTTTCTTATTTTGGCTTTCGGATTCATCATCAAGGGACCCTGAAGACTATCCTTGCTTAGTTTGAAGTCAATCGGATTCAAAAAATTTTTCGACATGGTCATCAAGCTAGTTTCACGGACCATAATCTCCAAGCAAACTTGGGCTTTCTTATTTTGGCTTTCGGATTCATCATCAAGGGACCTGAAGACTATCCTTGCTTAGTTTGAAGTCAATCGGATTCAAAAAATTTTTCGACATGGTCATCAAGCTAGTTCACGGACCATAATCTCCAAGCAAACTTGGGCTTTCTTATTTTGGCTTTCGGATTCATCATCAATTGACCTTGAAGACTATCCTTGCTTAGTTTGAAGTCAATCGGATTCAAAAAAATTTTTGACATGGTCATCAAGCTAGTTCACGGACCATAATCTCCAAGCAAACTTGGGCTTTCTTATTTTGGCTTTCGGATTCATCATCAAGGGACCTTGAAGGCTATCCTTGCTTAGTTTGAAGTCAATCGATTCAAAAAAATTTTCGACATGGTCATCAAGCTAGATCACGGACCATAATCTCCAAGCAAACTTGGGCTTTCTTATTTGGCTTTCGGATTCATCATCAAGGGACCATGAAGACTATCCTTGCTTAGTTTGAAGTCAATCGGATTCAAAAAATTTTTCGACATGGTCATCAAGCTAGTTCACGCACGGACCATAATCTCCAAGCAAACTTGGGCTTTCTTATTTTGGCTTTCGGATTCATCATCAAGGCCTGAAGACTATCCTTGCTTAGTTTGAAGTCAATCGGATTCAAAAAATTTTCGACATGGTCATCAAGCTAGTTCACGGACCATAATCTCCAAGCAAACTTGGGCTTTCTTATTTTGGCTTTCGGATTCATCATCAAGGGACCTGAAGACTATCCTTGCTTAGTTTGAAGTCAATCGGATTCAAAAATTTTTCGACATGGTCATCAAGCTAGTTCACGGACCATAATCTCCAAGCAAACTTGGGCTTTCTATTTTGGCTTTCGGATTCATCATCAATTGACCTTGAAGGACTATCCTTGCTTAGTTTGAAGTCAATCGATTCAAAAAATTTTCGACATGGTCATCAAGCTAGTTCACGGACCATAATCTCCAAGCAAACTTGGGCTTTCTATTTTGGCTTTCGGATTCATCATCAATTGACCTTGAAGGCTATCCTTGCTTAGTTTGAAGTCAATCGGATTCAAAAAATTTTTCGACATGGTCATCAAGCTAGTTCACGGACCATAATCTCCAAGCAAACTTGGGCTTTCTTATTTTGACTTTCGGATTCATCATCAAGGGGCCCTGAAGACTATCCTTGCTTAGTTTGAAGTCAATCGATTCAAAAAATTTTCGACATGGTCATCAAGCTAGATCACGGACCATAATCTCCAAGCAAACTTGGGCTTTCTTATTTTGGCTTTCGGATTCATCATCAATTGACCTTGAAGGACTATCCTTGCTTAGTTTGAAGTCAATCGATTCAAAAAAATTTTCGACATGGTCATCAAGCTAGTTCACGGACCATAATCTCCAAGCAAACTTGGGCTTTCTTATTTTGGCTTTCGGATTCATCATCAAGGGGCCCTGAAGACTATCCTTGCTTAGTTTGAAGTCAATCGGATTCAAAAAAAGTTTTCGACATGGTCATCAAGCTAGTTCACGGACCATAATCTCCAAGCAAACTTGGGCTTTCTTATTTTGGCTTTCGGATTCATCATCAAGGGACCTTGAAGACTATCCTTGCTTAGTTTGAAGTCAATCGATTCAAAAAATTTTTCGACATGGTCATCAAGCTAGTTCACGCGGACCATAATCTCCAAGCAAACTTGGGCTTTCTTATTTTGACTTTCGGATTCATCATCAAGGGGCCCTGAAGACTATCCTTGCTTAGTTAGAAGTCAATCGGATTCAAAAAATTTTCGACATGGTCATCAAGCTAGTTCACGGACCATAATCTCCAAGCAAACTTGGGCTTTCTTATTTTGGCTTTCGGATTCATCATCAAGGGACCTGAAGACTATCCTTGCTTAGTTTGAAGTCAATCGGATTCAAAAATTTTTCGACATGGTCATCAAGCTAGTTCACGGACCATAATCTCCAAGCAAACTTGGGCTTTCTTATTTTGGCTTTCGGATTCATCATCAATTGACCTTGAGGACTATCCTTGCTTAGTTTGAAGTCAATCGATTCAAAAAATTTTCGACATGGTCATCAAGCTAGTTCACGGACCATAATCTCCAAGCAAACTTGGGCTTTCTTATTTTGGCTTTCGGATTCATCATCAAGGGACCTTGAAGGCTATCCTTGCTTAGTTTGAAGTCAATCGGATTCAAAAAATTTTTCGACATGGTCATCAAGCTAGTTCACGCACGGACCATAATCTCCAAGCAAACTTGGGCTTTCTTATTTTGGCTTTCGGATTCATCATCAAGGGACCCTGAAGACTATCCTTGCTTAGTTTGAAGTCAATCGATTCAAAAAATTTTTCGACATGGTCATCAAGCTAGATCACGGACCATAATCTCCAAGCAAACTTGGGCTTTCTTATTTTGGCTTTCGGATTCATCATCAATTGACCTTGAAGGCTATCCTTGCTTAGTTTGAAGTCAATCGATTCAAAAAAATTTTCGACATGGTCATCAAGCTAGTTCACGGACCATAATCTCCAAGCAAACTTGGGCTTTCTTATTTTGGCTTTCGGATTCATCATCAATTGACCTTGAAGGCTATCCTTGCTTAGTTTGAAGTCAATCGATTCAAAAAATTTTTTCGACATGGTCATCAAGCTAGATCACGGACCATAATCTCCAAGCAAACTTGGGCTTTCTTATTTTGGCTTTCGGATTCATCATCAAGGGACCATGAAGACTATCCTTGCTTAGTTTGAAGTCAATCGGATTCAAAAAAATTTTCGCATGGTCATCAAGCTAGTTCACGGACCATAATCTCCAAGCAAACTTGGGCTTTCTTATTTTGGCTTTCGGATTCATCATCAAGGGACCCTGAAGACTATCCTTGCTTAGTTTGAAGTCAATCGGATTCAAAAAAATTTTCGACATGGTCATCAAGCTAGTTCACGGACCATAATCTCCAAGCAAACTTGGGCTTTCTTATTTTGGCTTTCGGATTCATCATCAAGGGACCTTGAAGACTATCCTTGCTTAGTTTGAAGTCAATCGGATTCAAAAAAATTTTTCGACATGGTCATCAAGCTAGTTCACGGACCATAATCTCCAAGCAAACTTGGGCTTTCTTATTTTGGCTTTCGGATTCATCATCAATTGACCTTGAAGACTATCCTTGCTTAGTTTGAAGTCAATCGGATTCAAAAATTTTTCGACATGGTCATCAAGCTAGTTCACGGACCATAATCTCCAAGCAAACTTGGGCTTTCTTATTTTGGCTTTCGGATTCATCATCAAGGGACCTTGAAGACTATCCTTGCTTAGTTTGAAGTCAATCGGATTCAAAAATTTTTTCGACATGGTCATCAAGCTAGTTCACGGACCATAATCTCCAAGCAAACTTGGGCTTTCTTATTTTGGCTTTCGGATTCATCATCAATTGACCTTGAGGACTATCCTTGCTTAGTTTGAAGTCAATCGATTCAAAAAAATTTTCGACATGGTCATCAAGCTAGTTCACGGACCATAATCTCCAAGCAAACTTGGGCTTTCTTATTTTGGCTTTCGGATTCATCATCAATTGACCTTGAAGCTATCCTTGCTTAGTTTGAAGTCAATCGATTCAAAAAAATTTTCGACATGGTCATCAAGCTAGTTCACGGACCATAATCTCCAAGCAAACTTGGGCTTTCTTATTTTGGCTTTCGGATTCATCATCAAGGGACCTGAAGGCTATCCTTGCTTAGTTTGAAGTCAATCGATTCAAAAAATTTTCGACATGGTCATCAAGCTAGTTCACGGACCATAATCTCCAAGCAAACTTGGGCTTTCTTATTTTGGCTTTCGGATTCATCATCAAGGGACCTTGAAGACTATCCTTGCTTAGTTAGAAGTCAATCGGATTCAAAAAATTTTTGACATGGTCATCAAGCTAGTTCACGGACCATAATCTCCAAGCAAACTTGGGCTTTCTTATTTTGGCTTTCGGATTCATCATCAAGGGACCCTGAAGACTATCCTTGCTTAGTTTGAAGTCAATCGGATTCAAAAAATTTTTCGACATGGTCATCAAGCTAGTTCACGCGGACCATAATCTCCAAGCAAACTTGGGCTTTCTTATTTTGGCTTTCGGATTCATCATCAAGGGACCATGAAGACTATCCTTGCTTAGTTTGAAGTCAATCGGATTCAAAAAATTTTTCGACACATGGTCATCAAGCTAGTTCACGGACCATAATCTCCAAGCAAACTTGGGCTTTCTTATTTTGGCTTTCGGATTCATCATCAATTGACCTTGAAGCTATCCTTGCTTAGTTTGAAGTCAATCGGATTCAAAAAATTTTTCGACATGGTCATCAAGCTAGTTCACGGACCATAATCTCCAAGCAAACTTGGGCTTTCTTATTTTGGCTTTCGGATTCATCATCAAGGGACCTTGAAGACTATCCTTGCTTAGTTTGAAGTCAATCGGATTCAAAAAAATTTTTGACATGGTCATCAAGCTAGTTCACGGACCATAATCTCCAAGCAAACTTGGGCTTTCTTATTTTGGCTTTCGGATTCATCATCAAGGGACCCTGAAGACTATCCTTGCTTAGTTTGAAGTCAATCGGATTCAAAAAATTTTTCGACATGGTCATCAAGCTAGTTCACGCACGGACCATAATCTCCAAGCAAACTTGGGCTTTCTTATTTTGGCTTTCGGATTCATCATCAAGGGACCCTGAAGACTATCCTTGCTTAGTTTGAAGTCAATCGGATTCAAAAAATTTTTCGACATGGTCATCAAGCTAGTTCACGCACGGACCATAATCTCCAAGCAAACTTGGGCTTTCTTATTTTGGCTTTCGGATTCATCATCAAGGGACCTGAAGACTATCCTTGCTTAGTTAGAAGTCAATCGGATTCAAAAAAATTTTTCATGGTCATCAAGCTAGTTCACGGACCATAATCTCCAAGCAAACTTGGGCTTTCTTATTTTGGCTTTCGGATTCATCATCAAGGGACCTGAAGACTATCCTTGCTTAGTTTGAAGTCAATCGGATTCAAAAAAATTTTCGACATGGTCATCAAGCTAGAGTTCACGGACCATAATCTCCAAGCAAACTTGGGCTTTCTTATTTTGGCTTTCGGATTCATCATCAATGACCTTGAAGGCTATCCCTGCTTAGTTTGAAGTCAATCGGATTCAAAAAAATTTTTCGACATGGTCATCAAGCTAGATCACGGACCATAATCTCCAAGCAAACTTGGGCTTTCTTATTTTGGCTTTCGGATTCATCATCAATTGACCTTGAAGGCTATCCTTGCTTAGTTTGAAGTCAATCGATTCAAAAAATTTTTTCGACATGGTCATCAAGCTAGTTCCACGGACCATAATCTCCAAGCAAACTTGGGCTTTCTTATTTTGGCTTTCGGATTCATCATCAAGGGACCTTGAAGACTATCCTTGCTTAGTTTGAAGTCAATCGGATTCAAAAAAATTTTTCGACATGGTCATCAAGCTAGTTCACGGACCATAATCTCCAAGCAAACTTGGGCTTTCTTATTTTGGCTTTCGGATTCATCATCAATTGACCTTGAAGGCTATCCTTGCTTAGTTTGAAGTCAATCGATTCAAAAAATTTTCGACATGGTCATCAAGCTAGTTCACGGACCATAATCTCCAAGCAAACTTGGGCTTTCTTATTTTGGCTTTCGGATTCATCATCAAGGGACCTTGAAGACTATCCTTGCTTAGTTTGAAGTCAATCGATTCAAAAAAATTTTCGACATGGTCATCAAGCTAGTTCACGGACCATAATCTCCAAGCAAACTTGGGCTTTCTTATTTTGGCTTTCGGATTCATCATCAATTGACCTGAAGGCTATCCTTGCTTAGTTTGAAGTCAATCGATTCAAAAAATTTTTCGACATGGTCATCAAGCTAGTTCACGGACCATAATCTCCAAGCAAACTTGGGCTTTCTTATTTTGGCTTTCGGATTCATCATCAAGGGACCTGAAGACTATCCTTGCTTAGTTTGAAGTCAATCGGATTCAAAAAATTTTTGACATGGTCATCAAGCTAGTTCACGGACCATAATCTCCAAGCAAACTTGGGCTTTCTTATTTTGGCTTTCGGATTCATCATCAAGGACCTGAAGACTATCCTTGCTTAGTTTGAAGTCAATCGGATTCAAAAAAATTTTCGACATGGTCATCAAGCTAGTTCACGGACCATAATCTCCAAGCAAACTTGGGTTCTTATTTTGGCTTTCGGATTCATCATCAAGGGACCCTGAAGACTATCCTTGCTTAGTTTGAAGTCAATCGGATTCAAAAAATTTTCGACATGGTCATCAAGCTAGTTCACGGACCATAATCTCCAAGCAAACTTGGGCTTTCTTATTTTGGCTTTCGGATTCATCATCAAGGGACCCTGAAGACTATCCTTGCTTAGTTTGAAGTCAATCGGATTCAAAAATTTTTCGACATGGTCATCAAGCTAGTTCACGGACCATAATCTCCAAGCAAACTTGGGCTTTCTTATTTTGGCTTTCGGATTCATCATCAAGGGACCTGAAGACTATCCTTGCTTAGTTAGAAGTCAATCGATTCAAAAAATTTTCGACATGGTCATCAAGCTAGTTACGGACCATAATCTCCAAGCAAACTTGGGCTTTCTTATTTGGCTTTCGGATTCATCATCAATTGACCTTGAAGGCTATCCTTGCTTAGTTTGAAGTCAATCGGATTCAAAAATTTTTTCGACATGGTCATCAAGCTAGTTCACGGACCATAATCTCCAAGCAAACTTGGGCTTTCTTATTTTGGCTTTCGGATTCATCATCAAGGGACCTTGAAGACTATCCTTGCTTAGTTTGAAGTCAATCGATTCAAAAATTTTTCGACATGGTCATCAAGCTAGTTCACGGACCATAATCTCCAAGCAAACTTGGGCTTTCTTATTGGCTTTCGGATTCATCATCAATTGACCTTGAGGACTATCCTTGCTTAGTTTGAAGTCAATCGATTCAAAAAATTTTCGACATGGTCATCAAGCTAGTTCACGGACCATAATCTCCAAGCAAACTTGGGCTTTCTTATTTTGGCTTTCGGATTCATCATCAAGGGACCTTGAAGACTATCCTTGCTTAGTTTGAAGTCAATCGGATTCAAAAAATTTTTCGACATGGTCATCAAGCTAGTTCACGCGGACCATAATCTCCAAGCAAACTTGGGCTTTCTTATTTGGCTTTCGGATTCATCATCAAGGGACCTGAAGACTATCCTTGCTTAGTTGAAGTCAATCGGATTCAAAAAATTTTCGACATGGTCATCAAGCTAGTTCCACGGACCATAATCTCCAAGCAAACTTGGGCTTTCTTATTTGGCTTTCGGATTCATCATCAAGGGCCCTGAAGACTATCCTTGCTTAGTTAGAGGTCAATCGGATTCAAAAAAATTTTTGACATGGTCATCAAGCTAGTTCACGGACCATAATCTCCAAGCAAACTTGGGCTTTCTTATTTTGGCTTTCGGATTCATCATCAAGGGACCCTGAAGACTATCCTTGCTTAGTTTGAAGTCAATCGGATTCAAAAATTTTTCGACATGGTCATCAAGCTAGTTCACGGACCATAATCTCCAAGCAAACTTGGGCTTTCTTTTTTGGCTTTCGGATTCATCATCAATTGACCTTGAAGACTATCCTTGCTTAGTTTGAAGTCAATCGATTCAAAAAAATTTTCGACATGGTCATCAAGCTAGTTCACGGACCATAATCTCCAAGCAAACTTGGGCTTTCTTATTTTGGCTTTCGGATTCATCATCAATTGACCTTGAAGGCTATCCTTGCTTAGTTTGAAGTCAATCGATTCAAAAAATTTTCGACATGGTCATCAAGCTAGTTTACGGACCATAATCTCTAAGCAAACTTGGGCTTTCTTATTTTGGCTTTCGGATTCATCATCAATTGACCTTGAAGGCTATCCTTGCTTAGTTGAAGTCAATCGATTCAAAAAAATTTTCGACATGGTCATCAAGCTAGTTACGGACCATAATCTCTAAGCAAACTTGGGCTTTCTTATTTGGCTTTCGGATTCATCATCAATTGACCTTGAAGGCTATCCTTGCTTAGTTTGAAGTCAATCGATTCAAAAAATTTTTCGACATGGTCATCAAGCTAGTTCACGGACCATAATCTCCAAGCAAACTTGGGCTTTCTTATTTTGGCTTTCGGATTCATCATCAATTGACCTTGAAGGCTATCCTTGCTTAGTTTGAAGTCAATCGATTCAAAAAAATTTTTCGACATGGTCATCAAGCTAGTTACGGACCATAATCTCCAAGCAAACTTGGGCTTTCTTATTTTGGCTTTCGGATTCATCATCAATTGACCTTGAAGGCTATCCTTGCTTAGTTTGAAGTCAATCGATTCAAAAAATTTTCGACATGGTCATCAAGCTAGTTACGGACCATAATCTCTAAGCAAACTTGGGCTTTCTTATTTTGGCTTTCGGATTCATCATCAATTGACCTTGAAGGCTATCCTTGCTTAGTTTGAAGTCAATCGGATTCAAAAAAATTTTCGACATGGTCATCAAGCTAGATCACGGACCATAATCTCCAAGCAAAACTTTTTGGCTTTCGGATTCATCATCAAGGGACCCTGAAGACTATCCTTGCTTAGTTTGAAGTCAATCGGATTCAAAAATTTTTCGACATGGTCATCAAGCTAGTTCCCGGACCATAATCTCCAAGCAAACTTGGGCTTTCTATTTTGGCTTTCGGATTCATCATCAAGGGACCCTGAAGACTATCCTTGCTTAGTTTGAAGTCAATCGGATTCAAAAGTTTTTCGACATGGTCATCAAGCTAGTTCCCGGACCATAATCTACAAGCAAACTTGGGCTTTCTTATTTTGGCTTTCGGATTCATCATCAAGGGACCTTGAAGACTATCCTTGCTTAGTTAGAAGTCAATCGGATTCAAAAATTTTTCGACATGGTCATCAAGCTAGTTCACGGACCATAATCTACAAGCAAACTTGGGCTTTCTTATTTTGGCTTTCGGATTCATCATCAATTGACCTTGAAGGCTATCCTTGCTTAGTTTGAAGTCAATCGATTCAAAAAAATTTTTCGACATGGTCATCAAGCAAGTTCACGGACCATAATCTCGAAGCAAACTTGGGCTTTCTTATTTGGCTTTCGGATTCATCATCAAGGGCCCTGAAGACTATCCTGGCTTAGTTTGAAGTCAATCGGATTCAAAATTTTTTTCGACATGGTCATCAAGCTAGTTCACGGACCATAATCTCCAAGCAAAGGGTTTTCAGATTTCATCATCAAATTGACCTTGAATTCTATCCTTGCTTAGTTTGAAGTCAATCGATTCAAAAAAATTTTCGACATGGTCATCAAGCTAGTTCACGGACCATAATCTCCAAGCAAACTTGGGCTTTCTTATTTTATCTTTCGGATTCATCATCAAGGACCTTGAAGACTATCCTCCTTGCTTAGTTAGAAGTCAATCGGATTCAAAAATTTTTTCGACATGGTCATCAAGCTAGTTCCCGGACCATAATCTCCAAGCAAACTTGGGCTTTCTTATTTTGGCTTTCGGATTCATCATCAAGGGACCCTGAAGACTATCCTTGCTTAGTTAGAAGTCAATCGGATTCAAAAAATTTTTGACATGGTCATCAAGCTAGTTCACGGACCATAATCTCCAAGCAAACTTGGGTTTTCTTATTTTGACTTTCGGATTCATCATCAAGGGACCCTGAAGACTATCCTAGCTTAGTTTGAAGTCAATCGGATTCAAAAATGTTTTCGACATGGTCATCAAGCTAGTTCACGGACCATAATCTCCAAGCAAACTTGGGACTTTTTTGGCTTTCGGATTCATCATCAAGGGACCTTGAAGACTATCCTAGCTTAGTTTGAAGTCAATCGGATTCAAAAATTTTTCGACATGGTCATCAAGCTAGTTCCCGGACCATAATCTACAAGCAAACTTGGGCTTTCTTATTTTGCTTTCGGATTCATCATCAATTGACCTGAAGCTATCCTTGCTTAGTTTGAAGTCAATCGGATTCAAAAAAAAATTTCGACATGGTCATCAAGCTAGTTCACGGACCATAATCTCCAAGCAAACTTGGGCTTTCTTATTTTGGCTTTCGGATTCATCATCAAGGGACCTTGAAGACTATCCTAGCTTAGTTTAGAAGTCAATCGGATTCAAAAAATTTTCGACATGGTCATCAAGCTAGTTCACGGACCATAATCTCCAAGCAACTTGGGATTTCTTATTTTGGCTTTCGGATTCATCATCAAGGGACCTTGAAGACTATCCTAGCTTAGTTTGAAGTCAATGGATCAAAAAAATTTTTCGACATGGTCATCAAGCTAGTTCACGGACCATAATCTACAAGCAAACTTGGGTTTTCTTATTTTGGCTTTCGGATTCATCATCAAGGGACCCTGAAGACTATCCTTGCTTAGTTTGAAGTCAATCGGATTCAAAAAATTTTCGACATGGTCATCAAGCTAGTTCACGGACCATAATCTCCAAGCAAACTTGGGCTTTCTTATTTTGGCTTTCGGATTCATCATCAAGGGACCTGAAGACTATCCTGCTTAGTTTGAAGTCAATCGGATTCAAAAATGTTTTCGACATGGTCATCAAGCTAGTTCCCGGACCATAATCTCCAAGCAAACTTGGGCTTTCTTATTTTGGCTTTCGGATTCATCATCAATTGACCTTGAAGACTATCCTTGCTTAGTTTGAAGTCAATCGATTCAAAAAAATTTTCGACATGGTCATCAAGCTAGTTCACGGACCATAATCTCCAAGCAAACTTGGGCTTTCTTATTTTGGCTTTCGGATTCATCATCAAGGGACCTTGAAGACTATCCTAGCTTATTTGAAGTCAATCGGATTCAAAAATTTTTTCGACATGGTCATCAAGCTAGTTCCCGGACCATAATCTCCAAGCAAACTTGGGCTTCTTATTTTGGCTTTCGGATTCATCATCAAGGGACCTGAAGACTATCTTGCTTAGTTAGAAGTCAATCGGATTCAAAAAATTTTCGACATGGTCATCAAGCTAGTTCACGGACCATAATCTCCAGCAAACTTGGGCTTCTTATTTTGGCTTTCGGATTCATCATCAAGGGACCCTGAAGGACTATCCTTGCTTAGTTTGAAGTCAATCGGATTCAAAAAATTTTCGACATGGTCATCAAGCTAGTTCACGGACCATAATCTCCAAGCAAACTTGGGCTTTCTTATTTGGCTTTCGGATTCATCATCAAGGGACCTTGAAGACTATCCTTGCTTAGTTTGAAGTCAATCGGATTCAAAAAATTTTTCGACATGGTCATCAAGCTAGTTCACGGACCATAATCTCCAAGCAAACTTGGGCTTTCTTATTTTGGCTTTCGGTTCATCATCAAGGACCTTGAAGACTATCCTTGCTTAGTTTGAAGTCAATCGGATTCAAAAAATTTTCGACATGGTCATCAAGCTAGTTCACGGACCATAATCTCCAAGCAAACTTGGGCTTTCTTATTTTGGCTTTCGGATTCATCATCAAGGGACCTTGAAGACTATCCTTGCTTAGTTAGAAGTCAATCGATTCAAAAAAATTTTCGACATGATCATCAAGCTAGTTACGGACCATAATCTCCAAGCAAACTTGGGCTTTCTATTTTGGCTTTCGGATTCATCATCAAGGGACCCTGAAGACTATCCTTGCTTAGTTGAAGTCAATCGGATTCAAAAAAATTTTCGACATGGTCATCAAGCTAGTTCACGGACCATAATCTCCAAGCAAACTTGGGCTTTCTTATTTGGCTTCGGATTCATCATCAAGGGACCTTGAAGACTATCCTGCTTAGTTTGAAGTCAATCGATTCAAAAAATTTTTCGACATGGTCATCAAGCTAGTTCACGGACCATAATCTCCAAGCAAACTTGGCTTTCTTATTTTGGCTTTCGGATTCATCATCAAGGGACCTTGAAGACTATCCTTGCTTAGTTTGAAGTCAATCGGATTCAAAAAAATTTCGACATGGTCATCAAGCTAGTTCACGGACCATAATCTCCAAGCAAACTTGGGCTTTCTTATTTTGGCTTTCGGATTCATCATCAAGGGACCTTGAAGGCTATCCTTGCTTAGTTTGAAGTCAATCGGATTCAAAAAATTTTCGACATGGTCATCAAGCTAGTTCACGGACCATAATCTCCAAGCAAACTTGGGCTTTCTTATTTTGGCTTCGGATCATCATCAAGGGACCTTGAAGACTATCCTTGCTTAGTTTGAAGTCAATCGGATTCAAAAAATTTTTCGACATGGTCATCAAGCTAGTTCACGGACCATAATCTCCAAGCAAACTTGGGCTTTCTTATTTTGGCTTTCGGATTCATCATCAAGGGACCCTGAAGACTATCTTGCTTAGTTGAAGTCAATCGGATTCAAAAAAATTTTCGACATGGTCATCAAGCTAGTTCACGGACCATAATCTCCAAGCAAACTTGGGCTCTTATTTTGGCTTTCGGATTCATCATCAAGGGACCCTGAAGACTATCCTAGCTTAGTTTGAAGTCAATCGGATTCAAAAAAATTTTTCGACATGGTCATCAAGCTAGTTCACGGACCATAATCTCCAAGCAAACTTGGGCTTTCGGATTCATCATCAAGGGACCCTGAAGACTATCCTTGCTTAGTTTGAAGTCAATCGGATTCAAAAATTTTTCGACATGGTCATCAAGCTAGTTCCCGGACCATAATCTCCAAGCAAACTTGGGCTTTCTTATTTTGGCTTTCGGATTCATCATCAAGGGACCCTGAAGACTATCCTTGCTTAGTTTGAAGTCAATCGGATTCAAAAATTTTCGACATGGTCATCAAGCTAGTTCCCGGACCATAATCTCCAAGCAAACTTGGGCTTTCTTATTTTGGCTTTCGGATTCATCATCAAGGGACCTTGGACTATCCTTGCTTAGTTAGAAGTCAATCGGATTCAAAAATTTTTCGACATGGTCATCAAGCTAGTTCACGGACCATAATCTCCAAGCAAACTTGGGCTT